>JAJGOT010000763.1:0-271574 GCA_022457155.1 Cladopsammia gracilis | reverse complement strand
GAATTTGTTTGATATTTCACTTTATTAATTATTCATGATCAAGTCGAGTAAAATTAAAATTTAGGGACTATTAATCATGAATATGAGAAAAATTTAAGTTTATTAATTATTCATGACCAAGTTTAGTAAAAGTTATATTTATGAACTATTGGTCATGAATTTGAGTGATATTTCACTTTATTAATTATTCATGACCAAGTTGAGTAAAAGTTACATTTATGGACTATATATCATGAATTTCAGTGATATTTCACTTTATTAATTATTCATTATTAAGTTCAGTAAAATTAAAATTTATGGACTATTAATCATGAATTTCAGAATATTTTAACTTTATTAATTATTCATGACCAAGTTGAGTAAAAGTTAAATTTATGGACTATTAATCGTGAATTCCAGTGATATTTCACTTTATTAATTATTCATGATCAAGTTGAGTGAAATCAAAATTTAAAGACTATTAATCATGTATTTGACTAATATTTCACTTTATTAATAATTCATTGTCAAGTTGAGTGAAATTTAGATTTACGGACTATTAATGATGAATTTGACTAAAATTGAAATGAACGGACTGTTAATCATGAATTTGAATAAAAGTTAAATTTATGGACTATTAATCATGAATTTGAGTAAAATTCAAATTTATGGACTAGTTATCATGAATTTGTGTGATATTTCACTTTATTAATTATTCATGATCAAGTTCAGTAAAATTAAAATTTATGGACTATTAATCATGAATTTAAGAAAAATTTAAACGTACAGACTGTTAATCATGAATATGACTAAAGTTTAAATTTATGGACTATGAATCATGAATTTGGCTAAAAATTAAATTTATGGACTATTAATCACGAATTTCAGACAAATTTAACTTAATTAATAATTCATGATCAAGTTGAGTGAAATTTAAATTTATGGACTATTGGTCATGAATTTGAGTGATATTTCACTTTATTAATTATTCATGATCAAATTGAGTGAAATTTAAATTTATGGAATATTAATTATGAGTTCGAATAACATTTAAAATTATAGACAATTAATCATGAATTTGAGAAAAATTTAACTTTATTAATAATTCATGATCAAGTTGAGTAAAATTTAAATTTATGGAATATTAATTATCAGTTCGAATAACATTTAAAATTATGGACTATTAATCATGAATTTGGCTAAAATTTGAATTTATAGACTATTGGTCACGAATTTGAGTGACATTTTTTTAATTATTCATCACCAAGTTGAGAAAAAGTTAAATTTATGGACTATTAATCATGAATTTGTGGGATATTTCACTTTATTAATTATTCATGATCAAGTTGAGTGAAATTAAAATTTATGAATTATTGGTCATGAATTTCAGTGATATTTCACTTTATTAATTATTCATGATCAAGTTGAGTGAAATTGAAATTTATGGACTATTAATCATGAATTTGAGAAGAATTCAACTTTATTAATAATTCATGATCAAGTAGAGTAAAATTGAAATTTATGAACTATTGGTCATCAATTTCAGTGATATTTCACTTTATTAATTATTCATGATGAAGTTGAGTGAAATTAAAATTTATGAACTATTAATCATGTATTTGAGAAAATTTTAACTATTCATTAATTCATTAATTAGATTTGCGGACTATTAATGATGAATTTGACTAAAATTGAAATGAACGGACTATTAATCATGAATTTGAGTGATATTTCACTTTATTAATTTATGGACTATTAATCATGAATTTGAGAAAAAATTGAATTTATGGACTATTAATCATTTATTTTACTGAAAATGAAATTTATGGACTAATAATCATGAATTTGAGTGACATTTCACTTTATTAATTATTCATGATCAGGTTGAGAAAAAGTTAAATTTATGAACTATTGGTCATGAATTTGAGGGATGTTTCACTTTATAAATTATTCATGACCAAGTTGAGTAAAAGTTAAATTTATGGACTATTAATCATGTATTTGAGAAAAATTTAACTTCATTAATAATTCATGATCAAGTTGAGTAAAATTTAAATTTATGGACTATTGGTCATTAATTTGAGTGATATTTCACTTTATTAATTACTCATGATCAAATTTAGTGAAATTTAAATTTATGGAATATTAATTATGAGTTGGAATAACATTTAAAATTTATGACTGTTAATCATGAATTTGGCTAAAAATTGAATTTATAGACTACTGGTCATGAATTTGAGTGACATTTCACTTTATTAATTATTCATGACCAAGTTAAGAAAAAGTTAAATTTATGGACTATTAATCATGAATTTGAGTGATATTTCACTTTATTAATTATTCATGATCAAGTTGAGTGAAATCAAAATTTAAAGACTATTAATCATGAATTGACTAATATTTCACTTTATTAATAATTCATTGTCAAGTTGAGTGAAATTTAGATTTACGGACTATTAATTATTAATTTGACTAAAATAGAAATGTACGGACTGTTAATCATGAATTCGAGTAAAAATTAAATTTATGGACTATTAATCATGAATTTGAGTAAAATTCAAATTTATGGACTATTTATCATGAATTTGTGTCATATTTCACTTTATTAATTATTCATGATCAAGTTGAGTAAAATTTAAATTTATGAACTATTGGTCATGAATTTGAGTGATATTTCACTTTATTAATTATTTATGACCAAGTAGAGTAAAAGTTAAATTTATGGACTAATAATCATGAATTTGTGTTATATTTCTCTTTATTAATTATTCATGATCAAGTTGCGTAAAATTTATATTGATGGACTATTGGTCATGAATTTGAGTGATATTTCACTTTATTAATAATTCATTGTCGAGATGAGTGAAATTGAGATTTACGGACTATTAATGATGAATTTGACTAAAATTGAAATGTACGGACTATTAATCATGAATTTCAGTAAAGTTTAAATTTATGGACTATTAATCATGAATTTGGCTAAAAACTAAATTTTTGGACTGTTCGTTATGAATTAGAGTGATATTTCACTTTATTAGTAATTCATGATCAAGTTAAGTAAAATTTAAATTTATCGACTATTAATCATGAATTTGACTGAAATTGAAACCTACGGACTATTAACCGTAAATTTGATAAAGTTTAAATTTATGGACTATTAATCATGAATTTGACTAAAAATTAAATTTATGGACTATTAATAATGAATTTTGGCTAAAAATTAAATTTATGGACTATTAATCATGAATTTGAATAAAGTTGAAATGTACGGACTATTGATCGTGAATTTGAGTAAAAATCAAATTTATGGACTATCAATCATGAATTTGTGGGATATTTCACTTTATTAATAATTCATGATCAAGAGAGTTAAATTTAAATTTACGGACTGTACGTCATGAATTTGAGTGATATTTCACTTTATTAGTAATTCATGATCAAGTTAAGTAAAATTTTAATTTATCGACTATTAATCATGACTTTGACTAAAATTGAAACGTACGGACTATTAATCGTGAATATGAGTAAAGTTGAAATTTATGGACTATTAATCAGCAATTTGACTAAAATTTAAATTTATGGACTGCTAAGCATGAATTTCACCAAAAATTAAATTTATGGACTGATAATCATGAATTTGAGTGTTATTTCACTTTATCAATTATTCATGATCAATTTGCGTAAAATTTAAATTTATGGACTATTATTCAAGAATTTGAGTTATATTTCATATTATTAATTATTCGTGTTCAAGTTGAGAAAAATTTAAATTTATGGACTATTGGTAACCAATTTGAGTGAAATTTCACTTTATTAATAATTCATGATCAAGTTGAGTAAAATTCAAATTTATGGACTATTATTCATGAATTTGACTAAAAATTAAATTGATGGACTATTAATCATGAATTTGTTGGATATTTCACTTTATTAATAATTCATGATCAAGTGAGTAAAATTTAAATTTATGGACTGTTCGTCATGAATTTGAGTGATATTTAACTTTATTAGTAATTCATGATCAAGTTAAGTAAAATTTAAATTTATCGACTATTAATAATGAATTTGACTGAAATTGAAACGTACGGACTATTAATCGTGAATTTGATAAAGTTTAAATTTTTGGACTATTAATCATGAACTTTTGTGATATTTCACTTTATTAATTATTCATGATCAAGTGAGTAAAATTTAAATTTATGGACTATTAATAATGAATTTTGACTAAAATGGAAATGTACTGACCATTAATCATGAACTTGAGTAAAGTTTAAATTTATGGACTATTTATCATCAATTTGGCTAAAAACTAAATTTATGTAATATTGGTCATGAATTTGAGTGATATTTCACTTTATTAATTATTCATGATCAAGTTGAGTAAAATTTAAATTTTTGGACTGTTCGTCATGAATTTGAGTGATATTTCACTTTATTAGTAATTCATGATCAAGTTAAGTAAAATTTAAATTTATGGACTATTAATCATGAATTTGAGTAAAATTTAAACGTAAAGACTATTAATCATGAATATGACTAAAGTTTAAATTTATGGACTATGAATCATGAATTTGGCTAAAAATTTAATTTATGGACTATTTATCAGGAATTTGTGGGATATTTCACTTTATGAATTATTCATCACCAGGTTGAGAAAAAGTTAAATTTATGTACTATTAATCATGAATTTCAGCGATATTTCACTTTTTTAATTATTCATGATCAAGTTGAGTAAAATTAAAATTTATGGACTATTAATCATGAATTTGAGAACAATTTAACTTTATTAATAATTCATGATCAAGTTGAGTAAAATTTAAATTTATGAACTATTGCTCATGAATTTGAGTGATATTTCACTTTATTAATTATTCATGACCAAGTTGAGTAAAAGTTAAATTTATGGACTATTAATCATAAATTTGTGTGATATTTCACTTTAATAATTATTCGTGACCAAGTTGAGTGAAATTTGAATTTATGGACTAGTGGTCATGAATTTGACTAATATTTCACTTTATTAATAATTCATTGTCAAGTTGAGCAAAATTTAGATTTGCGGACTATTAATGATTAATGTGACTAAAATTAAAATGTACGGACTATTAATCATGAATTTGAGTAAAAATTAAATTTATGGACTATTAATCATGAATTTGGCTAAAAATTAAATTTATGGACTATTTATCATGAATTTGTGTGATATTTCACTTTATTAATTATTCATGATCAAGTTGAGAAAAAGTTAAATTTATGGACTATTTATCAAGAATTTGTGGGATATTTCACTTTATGAATTATTCATCACCAAGTTGAGAAAAAGTTAAATTTATGGACTATTAATCATGAATTTTAGAAAAATTTCACTTTATTAATAATTCATTGTCAAGTTGAGTGAAATTTAGATTTACGGACCATTAATGATGACTTTGACTAAAATTGAAATGTCGGACTATTAATCATGCATTTGACTAAAAATGAAATGGAGTATTAATTTATGGACTATTAATCATGAATTTGAGTAAAATTTAAATTTAAGGACTATTTATCATGAATTTGTTTGATATTTCACTTTATTAATTATTCATGATCAAGTTGAGTGAAATCAAAATTTAAAGACTGTTAATCATGAATATGAAAAAAATTTAAGTTTATTAATTATTCATGACCAAGTTTAGTAAAAGTTATATTTATGAACTATTGGTCATGAATTTGAGTGATATTTCACTTTATTAATTATTCATGACCAAGTTGAGTAAAAGTTACATTTATGGACTATATATCATGAATTTCAGTGATATTTCACTTTATTAATTATTCATTATTAAGTTCAGTAAAATTAAAATTTATTGACTATTAATCATGAATTTGAGAATATTTTAACTTTATTAATTATTCATGACCAAGTTGAGTAAAAGTTAAATTTATGGACTATTAATCATGAATTTGAGTGATATTTCACTTTATTAATTATTCATGATCAAGTTGAGTGAAATCAAAATTTAAAGACTGTTAATCATGTATTTGACTAATATTTCACTTGATTAATAATTCATTGTCAAGTTGAGTGAAATTTAGATTTACGGACTATTAATGATGAATTTGACTAAAATTGAAATGAACGGACTGTTAATCATGAATTTGAATAAAAGTTAAATTTATGGACTATTGATCATGAATTTGAGTAAAATTCAAATTTATGGACTAGTTATCATGAATTTGTGTGATATTTCACTTTATTAATTATTCATGATCAAGTTCAGTAAAATTAAAATTTATGGACTATTAATCATGAATTTGAGAAAAATTTAAACGCACAGACTGTTAATCATGAATATGACTAAAGTTTAAATTTATGGACTATGAATCATGAATTTGGCTAAAAATTAAATTTATGGACTATTAATCACGAATTTCAGACAAATTTAACTTAATTAATAATTCATGATCAAGTTGAGTGAAATTTAAATTTATGGACTATTGGTCATGAATTTGAGTGATATTTCACTTTATTAATTATTCATGATCAAATTGAGTGAAATTTAAATTAATGGAATATTAATTATGAGTTCGAATAACATTTAAAATTATAGACAATTAATCATGAATTTGAGAAAAATTTAACTTTATTAATAATTCATGATCAAGTTGAGTAAAATTTAAATTTATGGAATATTAATTATGAGTTCGAATAACATTTAAAATTATGGACTATTAATCATGAATTTGGCTAAAATTTGAATTTATAGACTATTGGTCACGAATTTGAGTGACATTTTTTTAATTATTCATCACCAAGTTGAGAAAAAGTTAAATTTATGGACTATTAATTATGAATTTGTGGGATATTTCACTTTATTAATTATTCATGATCAAGTTGAGTGAAATTAAAATTTATGAACTATTGGTCATCAATTTCAGTGATATTTCACTTTATTAATTATTCATGATGAAGTTGAGTGAAATTAAAATTTATGAACTATTAATCATGTATTTGAGAAAAATTTAACTATTCATTAATTCATTTATTAGATTTACGGACTATTAATGATGAATTTGACTAAAATTGAAATGAACGGACTATTAATCATGAATTTGAGTAAAAATTAAATTTATGGACTATTAATCATGAATTTGAGTAAAATTCAAATTTATGGACTATTGATCATCAGTTTGTGTGATATTTCACTTTATTAATTTATGGACTATTAATCATGAATTTGAGAAAAAATTGAATTTATGGACTATTAATCATTTATTTTACTGAAAATGAAATTTATTTCATGATCAAGTTGAGTAAAATTAAAATTTATGGACTATTAATCATGTATTTGAGTAAAAATTAAATGGACTATTTATTTATGGACTATTAATCATGAATTTAAGTAAAATTTAATTTTATGGACTATTTATCATGAATTTGTTTGATATTTCACTTTATTAATTTTTCCTGATCAAGTTGAGTAAAAGTTAAATTTGTGGACTATTAATCATGAATTTGAGTGATATTTCACTTTATTAATTTATGGACTATTAATCATGAATTTGAGAAAAAATTGAATTTATGGACTATTAATCATTTATTTTACTGAAAATGAAATTTATGGACTAATAATCATGAATTTGAGTGACATTTCACTTTATTAATTATTCATGATCAGGTTGAGAAAAAGTTATATTTATGAACTATTGGTCATGAATTTGAAGGATGTTTCACTTTATAAATTATTCATGACCAAGTTGAGTAAAAGTTAAATTTATGGACTATAAATCATGAATTTGAGTAAAATTCAAATTTATGGACTATTGATCATCAATTTGTGTGATATTTCACTTTATTAATTATTCATGATCAAGTTGAGTAAAATTAAAATTTATGGACTATTAATCATGTATTTGAGTAAAAATTAAATGGACTATTAATTTATGGACTATTAATCATGAATTTGAGTAAAATTTAAATTTATGGACTATTAATCATGAATTTGAGAAAAAATTGAATTTATGGACTATTAATCATTTATTTTACTGAAAATGAAATTTATTTCATGATCAAGTTGAGTAAAATTAAAATTTATGGACTATTAATCATGTATTTGAGTAAAAATTAAATGGACTATTTATTTATGGACTATTAATCATGAATTTAAGTAAAATTGAAATTTATGGACTATTTATCATGAATTTGTTTGATATTTCACTTTATTAATTTTTCATGACCAAGTTGAGTAAAAGTTAAATTTATGGACTATTAATCATGAATTTGAGTAAAAATTAAATTTATGGACTATAAATCATGAATTTGAGTAAAATTCAAATTTATGGACTATTGATCATCAATTTGTGTGATATTTCACTTTATTAATTATTCATGATCAAGTTGAGTAAAATTAAAATTTATGGACTATTAATCATGTATTTGAGTAAAAATTAAATGGACTATTAATTTATGGACTATTAATCATGAATTTGAGTAAAATTTAAATTTATGGACTATTAATCATGAATTTGAGAAAAAATTGAATTTATGGACTATTAATCATTTATTTTACTGAAAATGAAATTTATTTCATGATCAAGTTGAGTAAAATTAAAATTTATGGACTATTAATCATGTATTTGAGTAAAAATTAAATGGACTATTTATTTATGGACTATTAATCATGAATTTAAGTAAAATTTAAATTTATGGACTATTTATCATGAATTTGTTTGATATTTCACTTTATTAATTTTTCATGACCAAGTTGAGTAAAAGTTAAATTTATGGACTATTAATCATGAATTTGAGTAAAAATTAAATTTATGGACTATAAATCATGAATTTGAGTAAAATTCAAATTTATGGACTATTGATCATCAATTTGTGTGATATTTCACTTTATTAATTATTCATGATCAAGTTGAGTAAAATTAAAATTTATGGACTATTAATCATGTATTTGAGTAAAAATTAAATGGACTATTAATTTATGGACTATTAATCATGAATTTGAGTAAAATTTAAATTTATGGACTATTTGTCATGAATTTGTTTGATATTTCAGTTTATTAATTATTCATGATCAATTTGAGTGAAATTAAAATTTAAGGACTATTAATCATGAATTTGAGAAAAATTTAAGTTTATTAATTATTCATGACCAAGTTGGGTAAAAGTTAAATTTATGGACTATTAATCATGAATTTGAGTGATATTTCACTTTATTAATTATTCATGACCAAGTTGAGTAAAATTTAAATTTATGAACTATTAATCATGTATTTGAGAAAAAATTTAACTATTCATTAATTCATTAATTAGATTTACGGACTATTGATGATGAATTGGACTAAAATTGAAATGTAAGTACTATTAATCATGAATTTTAGTAAAGTTTACATTTATGGACTATTAATCATCAATTTGGCTAAAAATTAAGTTTATGGACTATTAATCATGAACTTTTGTGATATTTCACTTTATTAATTATTCATGATCAAGTTGAGTAAAATTAAAATTTATGGGCTATTAATCATGTATTTGAGTAAAAATTAAATGGACTATTAATTTATGGACTATTGATCATGAATTTGAGTAAAATTTAAATTTATGGACTATTTATGATGAATTTGTTTGATATTTCACTTTATTAATTATTCATGATCAAGTTGAGTAAAAGTTAAATTTATGGACTATTAATCATGAATTTGAGTGATAATTCACTTTATTAATTTATGGACTATTAATCATGAATTTGAGAAAAAATTGAATTTATGGACTATTAATCATTTATTTTACTGAAAATGAAATTTGTGGACTAATAATCATGAATTTGTGTTATATTTCACTTTATTAATTATTCCTGATCAAGTTGCGTAAAATTTATATTGATGGACTATTGGTAATGAATTTGAGTGATATTTCACTTTATTAATAATTCATTGTCAAGATGAGTGAAATTGAGATTTACGGACTATTAATGATGAATTTGACTAAAATTGAAATATAAGTACTATTAATCATGAATTTGAGTAAAGTTTACATTAATGGACTATTAATCATCAATTTGGCTAAAAATTAAGTTTATGGACTATTAATCATGAACTTTTGTGATATTTCACTTTATTAATTATTCATGATCAAGTGAGTAAAATTTAAATTTATGGACTATTAATAATGAATTTTGACTAAAATGGAAACGTACTGACCATTAATCATGAACTTGAGTAAAGTTTAAATTTATGGACTATTTATCATGAATTTGGCTAAAAACTAAATTTATGTAATATTGGTCATGAATTTGAGTGATATTTCACTTTATTAATTATTCATGATCAAGTTGAGTAAAATTTAAATTTTTGGACTGTTCGTCATGAATTTGAGTGATATTTCACTTTATTAGTAATTCATGATCAAGTTACCACTGATTTCACTGTTACGCGACCCTTCGAATCAAAACTACTTTGAGCAATTTCAATTTACTCTGCCGTCAATCATACCTAGTAGGAGGAGTTTGTATACTCCTGATTTACATCGGGCATATTAAATTAGTGAGCTCCTCTAGCGTTGGACGTTTTATCGCCTTGAAAAGTTTGCATCGAAAAAAATTCTACGACTAGAAATGGGGAAAACCTTCAACTTCCATGGAATATTTCATTTAGATGCTGGCGAAATCGACACCGCTGGCGAGCCGAGAAGTTTGAGCTTTTCCTGTTGTTTACAGTTACGGTCGACCGGTCATGCATCAACGGTAATAATATGCAAATGTAAACTGACAGTATGAATGTAGTAACGACGGAAAATACCGGTATTTTCCGTCGTTACTACATTCATACTGTCAGTTTACATTTGCATATTATTACCGTTGATGCATGACCGGTCGACCGTAACTGTAAACAACAGGAAAAGCTCAAACTTCTCGGCTCGCCAGCGGAGTCGATTTCGCCAGCATCTAAATGAAATATTCCATGGAAGTTGAAGGAGGTTTTCCCCATCTCTAGTCGTCGAATTTTTTTTGATGCAAACTTTCGAAGCCGATAAAACGTCCAACGCCAGAGGAGCTCACTAATTTAATATGCCCGATGCAAATCAGGAGTATACAAACTCCTCCTACTAGGTATGATTGACGGCAGAGTAAATTGAAATTGCTCAAAGTAGTTTTGATTCGAAGGGTCGCGTAACAGTGAAATCAGTGGTAAGTAAAATTTAAATTTATGGACTATTGGTCATGAATTTAAGTGATATTTCACATTATTAATTATTTATGATCAAGTTGAGTAAAATTTAAATTTATGGACTATTAATCATGAATTTGAGTAAAATTTAAACGTAAAGACTATTAATCATGAATATGACTAAAGTTTAAATTTATGGACTATGAATCATGAATTTGGCTAAAAATTTAATTTATGGACTATTTATCAGGAAGTTGTGGGATATTTCACTTTATGAATTATTCATGACCAAGTTGAGAAAAAGTTAAATTTATGGACTATTTATCAGGAATTTGTGGGATATTTCACTTTATGAATTATTCATCACCAAGTTGAGAAAAAGTTAAATTTATGTACTATTAATCATGAATTTCAGTGATATTTCACTTTATTAATTATTCATGATCAAGTTGAGTAAAATTAAAATTTATGGACTATTAATCATGAATTTGAGAAAAATTTAACTTTATTAATAATTCATGATCAAGTTGAGTAAAATTTAAATTTATGAACTATTGCTCATGAATTTGAGTGATATTTCACTTTATTAATTATTCATGACCAAGTTGAGTAAAAGTTAAATTTATGGACTATTAATCATGAATTTGTGTGATATTTCACTTTAATAATTATTCGTGACCAAGTTGAGTGAAATTTGAATTTATGGACTAGTGGTCATGAATTTGACTAATATTTCACTTTATTAATAATTCATTGTCAAGTTGAGTGAAATTTAGATTTACGGACTATTAATGATTAATGTGACTAAAATTAAAATGTACGGACTATTAATCATGAATTTGAGTAAAAATTAAATTTATGGACTATTAATCATGAATTTGAGTAAAATTCAAATTTATGGACTATTTATCGTGAATTTGTGTGATATTTCACTTTATTAATTATTCATGATCAAGTTGAGTAAAATTAAAATTTATGGACTATTAATAATGAATTTGAGAAAAATTTAAACGTACAGACTGTTAATCATGAGTATGACTAAAGTTTAAATTTATGGACTATGAATCATGAATTTGGCTAAAAATTAAATTTATGGACTATTTATCAGCAATTTGTGGGATATTTCACTTTATGAATTATTCATGACCAAGTTGAGAAAAAGTTAAATTTATGGACTATTTATCAAGAATTTGTGGGATATTTCACTTTATGAATTATTGATCACCAAGTTGAGAAAAAGTTAAATTTATGTACTATTAATCATGAATTTCAGTGATATTTCACTTTATTAATTATTCATGATCAAGTTGAGTAAAATTAAAATTTATGGACTATTAATCATGAATTTGAGAAAAATTTCACTTTATTAATAATTCATTGTCAAGTTGAGTGAAATTTAGATTTACGGACCATTAATGATGACTTTGACTAAAATTGAAATGTCGGACTATTAATCATGCATTTGACTAAAAATTAAATGGACTATTAATTTATGGACTATTAATCATGAATTTGAGTAAAATTTAAATTTATGGACTATTTATCATGAATTTGTTTGATATTTCACTTTATTAATTATTCATGATCAAGTCGAGTAAAATTAAAATTTATGGACAATTAATCATGATTATGAGAAAAATTTAAGTTTATTAATTATTCATGACCAAGTTGAGTAAAAGTTAAATTTATGGACTATTAATCGTGAATTCCAGTGATATTTCACTTTATTAATTATTCATGATCAAGTTGAGTGAAATCAAAATTTAAAGACTATTAATCATGAATTTGACTAATATTTCACTTGATTAATAATTCATTGTCAAGTTGAGTGATTGTCAAGTTGAGTGATTTACGGACTATTAATGATGAATTTGACTAAAATTGAAATGAACGGACTGTTAATCATGAATTTGAATAAAAGTTAAATTTATGGACTATTAATCATGAATTTGAGTAAAATTCAAATTTATGGACTAGTTATCATGAATTTGAGTGATATTTCACTTTATTAATTATTCATGATCAAGTTGAGTAAAATTTAAATTGATGGACTATTAATCATGAATTTTGACTAAAATGGAAACATACTGACCATTAATCATGAATTTGAGTAAAGTTTAAATTTGTGGACTATTAATCATGAATTTGAGTGAAGTTTAAATTTATGGACTATTAATCATCAATTTGGCTAAAAGTTAAGTTTATGGACTATTAATCATGAACTTTTGTGATATTTCACTTTATTAATTATTCATGATCAAGTTGAGTAAAATTTAAATTTTTGGACTGTTCGTCATGAATTTGAGTGATATTTCACTTTATTAGTAATTCATGATCAAGTTAAGTAAAATTTAAATTTATGGACTATTGGTCATGAATTTCAGTGATATTTCACTTTAATAATTATTTATGATCAAGTTGAGTAAAATTTAAATTTATGGACTATTAATCATGAATTTGAGTAAAATTTAAACGTAAAGAGTATTAATCATGAATATGACTAAAGTTTCAATTTAAGGACTATGTATCATGAATTTGGCTAAATATTAAATTTATGGACTTTTAATCATGAATTTGTGGGATATTTCACTTTATTAATAATTCATGATCAAGAGAGTAAAATTTAAATTTATGGACTGTTCGTCATGAATTTGAGTGATATTTCACTTATTTGTAATTCATGATCAAGTTAAGTAAAATTTAAAGTTATAGACCATTAATCATGAATTTGACTAAAATTGAAACGTACGGACTGTTAATCGTGAATTTGATAAAGTTTAAATTTATGGACTATTAATCATGAATTTGACTTAAAATTAATTTTATGGACTATTATTCATAAATTTGGCTAAAAAACGTACGGACTTTTAATCATGAATTTGACTAAAAATTAAATTTATGAACTATTGGTCATGAATTTGAGTGATATTTCACTTTATTAATTATTCATGATCACGTTGAGTAAAATTAAAATTTATGGATTATTAATCATGAATTTGAGTGATATTTCTCTTTATTAATTATTCTGGATCAAGTTGAGTAAAGTTTAAATTTATGGACTATTGGTCATTAATGCACCTTTTCATTGTTTTGAACAGGTTATTATTTCTAATAATCTGCATACATGCTCACTGAAATGGAACAACAGGTTATTATTGTGGTCAGTGAGGTGGAACAGGAGGTTATTATTAAAAATAGTAACCTCCTGTTCCACCTCACTGATCACAATAATAACCTACTGTTCCACCTCAGTGATTTTCTAGAATCTTCTCAATTTAGCACATCAGCATAATTTATTAAAAATTCCAACATGGATAGCACTCGCAACACCCCTGACAAATACTTTTGATGTACATGTCAACAAAATAAACAAAACATCCCTCTGGACCATCAACATACAACCTGTATCTCCGAGGGACTTATATTTTTAGGTTTTCAACTACATTGGTTAATAGTTTTAAATAAACCTTTCCTATAGACACTATAAGGCAAAATCTCAATATTTTCCATTACATTGAACGTGGAATGAAAAATTATCGACAGTGAATTTCCTATTTTTATCTAAAGCTAGACTATGAGCAGTCTCTCTTTCCCAGCTTAGTCCATCAAGCGAGGAACGAAAAAACATTAGCGAATGGATAATGGCCGCGCGAAACTGGGGCGCCCCAGTTTCGCACGGCCATTACCGTTCGCTAATGTTTCTTCGTTTCTCGCTCGATGGACTAAGCTGGGAAAAAGAGACTGCTCCTAGTCTAATCTAAAGCCCATATCCCTAAATTTCTGATTATTACTACTGCTGACTGTCAAGGAACTTTTTACCCTAGTCATGTAAGAATTGAAACGTTTCAAAAGTGTACTATTAAAATTTCACTTCGCTAGCTCACATTTTTTCCAAGATTGCATCCTGATTCCTTTTTTCTATTTTGCGGTAACTTGAGAACTTTATACGCATCTTGTTGTAAAAAGTATCCTACTTGGCCAGTAAAGAATATCACAAACGGCGCTTCACATCGCATCACCGCGTTTCATCGAGGCCATAGTTGATCAATTCTAAACTTATTGTAACGGCAAGAAAAAATTCGCCCACGGGAGTCATTACAATGATTAAAATGCTTGCACAATCCTTACGGGATTTAGACAATCACTACTGTCACTAATGAGCAAAATTTCACAGCAAGTCGTTGGTTTGCTTGTTCTAAAACAATGAAAAGGTGCATTAAAACGGATAATGCCCTTGCTCCTCGGCCTTCTTAAAAATAATGACCTCGCGCTACGCGCTCGGTCATTATTTTTAAGAAGGCCTCGGAGCTCGGGCATTATCCCTTACTTAATTTGAGTGATATTTCACTCTATTAATTATTCATGACAAAGTTGTGTAAAAGTTAAATTTATGGACTATTAATCATGAATTTGACTAAAAGTTAAATTTATGGACTGTTAATCCTAAATTTGAGTGATATTTCTGTTTATTAATTATTCATGATCTAGTTGAGTAAAGTTTAAATTTATGGAGTATTGGTCATTAATTTGAGTGATATTTCACTTTATTAATTATTCATGACAAAGTTGAGTAAAAGTTAAATTTATGGACTATTAATCATGAATTTGAGTAAAAATAAAACTTATGGACTATTATGAATTTGACTAGAATTTAAATTTATGGATTATAAGTCATGAATTTGAGTAATATTTCACTTTATTAATTATTCATGATTAAGTTGAGTGAAATTTAAATTTATGGACTATTTGACATGAATTTGAGTAGAAATTTAATTTATTTACATTAATCATGAATTTGAGTATAATTTAAATATATGGACTATTAATCACGAATTTGAGAAAAAATGTTCTTTATGAATTATTCATAAAGAAGTTGAGTAACATTTAAATTTATGGAATATTAATTATGAGTTCGACTAAAATTTAAAATTATGGACTATTTATCATGAATTTGACTAAAAATTGAATTTATGGACTATTAATCATGAATTTGGCTAAAAATTAAATTTATGGACCATTAATAGAGGGAGATAAAATTTCCCGTTTTTCTTTATCGCCTTTTTGACCCGTGAATACGCGCAAGCGTAATGAACGGGTTATCGTGAACGGCGGCTAATTCGCTCGCTCACTGGATCCGTCACTCAGATTTAACCTTTTTCCGCATATCTGCGTTGAAATAACAAAATTTGAGCTTTGTAACTAGCCATATCTTGGGTAGTGTAGTAGGTAAATGATCGTACAATAGAGCGGGAGGCAGTCGAAGGACGGATTTCTTTTTCTTTTTTTTTCGAACTGAAAATTACTGTCTTTTGTTTGTTTGTTTGCTTTCGTCAAAAGTCGTTACATTCTTCTTCTGCAGGCTCCTCACAGAGGGAAGAGAATCCCCGTATGAAGACATCTGCAAACGGAACACGTGATGCTAAGGGACAAAGTCCTCTCAAGAAGCAAGGACGCATGTCAGTCCATATCAATATCAAAAATGGATGCTCCACAGACTTATATAACGGAGTAACTGATTCGTTTGCAGTTGAGGTTGGGGTTAGCAGTTTATATAGTTAAATTAGAGACATTTAGCTATAGGTTTTTCACGTGAACGGCAAACTGCAAACGGCAGTTTCAGGTTAGGCGTTTGGCGTTCGAGGTATCTCAACTTTTACCGGTTTAGCTAGAGGTTTTCACTCGCTCGGTGTTGATCGCCGCTGATCGCCGCCATATTGGATTTGCTTTCTGTGCAAATGCTTGTGTTTCGAGAGAAGACAAAATGTTCAACATGCACTGTTTCGACTTAAATTTCTTCTCTATATCTAGACAGATAACTACGTTACATATTTGTACCGTCAATACGTGAGATAACGGAAAAGAAGAAAAGCAAAAGAAACCTTGAGGGAAATTACAAACGTGAAAACCTACCTCCTGCCGTCGAAAACGTGCGTTGAAAACCTCAAACGTGAAGTCAGCGCCTGGTCACGTGACTCCTAGACGTTAGCAGTTTGACGTTTGCAAGCCGAAAACCTGTAGCTAAATGTCTCTAATTAGGACTAAATAACCCGAGAAGCTAGGTGGTACTCTGGTACGGTAAGCTATGTAAGCTTAAGTCTAGCTTAGGTCACAGGTCAATCCTGAGTGGGGATTTTAGATTTTCTTTTTTACTCTCAAAAATTTATTGAAAATAAAATTCTAAGTGTGGACGTTACGTTATATAATTCTTAAAAGTGTCTGAGGTGGTCTAAACCGTTGTTATCTAAAGGCCCGTTTACACAGGCGATTTTTTGTGCCATTTTTGTCGCACTTGTCGATGCATTTTTTGTCGCACTTGTCGATGCAATTTTTGTCGCACTTGTCGATGCAATTTTTGTCGCGCGCTAGTTGCATCTTCAAATCGTATGTGTAAACGAGCGGCGATTTCAGTGCGATTTGGGCGCGATTTGTCGCGCGATGTCGCAGAGGTTTCGAACATGTTCAAAACCTGATGCAACTTGGCGGCGATTTTTGGGAAATTACAGCAAATCAAAGCAAATGTCGCACCCGAATCGCATAGGAAATCGTCGCTAGTTTACACTTGCGACAAAAGTTGCATTAGAGAGCGCGACAAAAATCGCATCAAAAATCGCATGTGTAAACGGGCCTTAAGGTCTTCCACGGTTTCATAATTCTGTTTGGCGTCAACAAAGATCAACAAAGAATACTTGATATTTTCTAGTTTTATGCTGTATCGCGTATGCCTTTCTACTCTAACTTGTATATTAATCTACAGAAAACAAAAACAAATGGAACATTGCGCAGAAATACAATAATGTATTATAATGTATTATAATAGACAATAAAAAGAAGCCAGGGAAGTGCTTCCTCTTTCAAGCCAACCGAATTGTATTACTATTAATATATAATAATATATCCTTTTCACCCCAAGTGAAAAGGATATATTATTTGGAATTTTTATCAATAACACCAAAACTGGAGAACTGGTGAGAAGACTGAATTACACCTTCCTGTTCATGCGGTATTATATATATATATATATATATATATATATATATATATATATATATATATATATATAGTGCGAAACTCGAAGAGAAAGCTCTTTCTGTACAAGAATTCATGCGCAAAATTCTCCTAAAATATAAAATTGAAAACCTTTGTAGTTCAAATATTGTAAGTAATAGGTGATGTATTAATGTATTACTATTGTTGTTAGTCATTGTTAAATGTTACTCCTTTTTGATTGAAATGTAATTGTACGTATTGTATATAAGTAGAGTATTGCATTGTAAGTAGTGTGAGTATTGTATTGCACGTGTTGTAAGTAGAGTATTGTTAAGTAATGTAAGCATTGTATTGTAAGTAGCGTAAATATTATATTGTAACTAAATGAGGAAATTAAAAAAAAAAATAAAAAATATTGGGTGGAGGGCATACGAAGAGTGTTTTACTTCCTCTCCCCTCCCTCTTCCAATTTTTTTCTTTGCTCCTTTTCACGCCGAGACCATGCTTTCATGACCCACCCATGCCAGCTCTCGCAAACTGCTCCGTTTCTATAAGACCTGTGGCCTTGAAAGTTGCCCAGAATGATCACGTGCTGACACTCTTTGCTACGCAAATCCCAAGGGAACCTTGGCAATTAACGCATGAATATTTAAACAATAGAGGGGATTTGCTCCGCTTCTACAAGAGCTGTGGCCTTGAAAGTTGCACAGAATGATCACGTACTCACTCTTTCTATCGCGCATAAAATTAGGACGCAAATCCCATGGGAACCTTGGGAATAAATGTATGAATATTGAAATAATAGAAAATCGTTAATGAGCTAAAAAGGGTCCTCTTCGATTTTTCAAAAAATGGCTCATTTTTGCTCATTAACAAATTTCTATTGTTTCAATATTCAGAGGGGATTTGCTCCGCTTCTACAAGAGCTCTGGCCTTGAAAGTTGCACAGGAGGATCACGAGCTCACACTTTTTCTATCGCGCATAAAATTAGGACGCTAATCCCATGGGAACCTTGGGAATAAACGTATGAATATTGAAATAGAAAATCGTTAATGAGCTTAAAAGGGTCCTCTTCGATTTTTCAAAAAATGGCTCATTTTTGCTCATTAACAAATTTCTATTGTTTCAATATTCAGAGGGGATTTGCTCCGCTTCTACATGAGCTGTGGCCCTGAAAGTTGCACAGAAGGATCACGTGCTCACACTTTTTCTATAGCGCATAAAATAAGGGCGCAAATCCCATGGGAACCTTGGGAATAAACGTATGAATATTGAAATAATAGAAAATCGTTAATGAGCTAAAAAGGGTCCTCTTCGATTTTTGAAAAAAATGGCTCACTTTTGCTTATTAACAAATTTCTATTGTTTCAATATTCAGAGGGGATTTGCTCCGCTTCTATAAGAGCTGTGGCCTTGAAAGTTGCACAGAATTATCACGTGCTCACACTTTCTATCGCGCATAAAATTAGGACGCAAATCCCATGGGAACCTTGGGAATAAACGTATGAATACTGAAATAATAGAAAATCGTTAATGAGCTAAAAAGGGTCCTCTTCGATTTTTCAAAAAATGGCTCATTTTTGCGCATTAACAAATTTCTATTGTTTCAATATTCAGAGGTGATTTGCTCCGCTTCTACATGAGCTGTGGCCCTGAAAGTTGCACACAAGGATCACGTGCTCACACTCTTTCGATCGCGTATAAAATAAGGGCGCAAATCCCAAGGGAACCTTGAGAAGAAACGCATCAATATTTAAACAATAAAAATTGCCCGCTAATTAGTGAGACTAGTCAAAAATTATAGATTAGTCAACGATAAGTAGAAGATAGCTCAAAGAAAAGGTTCCCTTGGGATTTGCCCGCTAATTTTGTGGGCGTTAGGAAGTGTGTAACAGCAGACGTTGTTTCGGGTCCGTGTTTCATCGGCGAAGAGATGAATAAAACGTATTTTATAGTAGGCTACAATGTATATGTTGCAGGTAAATTTAATTTTCACTAGGTTTGTTCTTAGTTCTACTTAGGATTAAATTTTGGCCGAGGCGAGTCTGGGAACAATAATAAACAATAATACAAACAAATAAACGTTATTTTTCATCGTGGTCCTGGTGGCGCAGTGGTAAGGACAGTGGACTACACATCTGACGGGTGGGAGTTCGACTCCAGGTAAGTGCACACAAAAAATTCTATTTCATAATTTCTCAGTGATATTAGTAAGTATGGCATAAAAGGGGGTGAGATGATAACTAGGGGGATGAGATGATAACTAGGGAGGGGAGGATAATAGGATAAAGTGTGCGGGGGGACATGAAGATGGTATCAAGGGAGGGGAGGTAAGAGGAGATCTACGGAGGAAGATCAAGGATAGGATAGGAATTGGGGAGAGAGATAAAAGATAAGATGATCTGAAGAACAAGATGAGAATTAGGGAAGAAGAAACACAGGTAAAGAAAGAAAACCGAATTTTTTTTCGGCTTTTTTTTTCCCCGACCCCATAAAGAAATCCTTTTTTTTTTCTGGATTCTTCTGAGGTTTAAAGCCATTTAATAACGCCTTCTTCAGGAAATGAAGAAAATAACAGTCAAAATGGCGGACGGAAACAACAGTTTGCCATGTTGACCTTGATTTTCTTAATTTCCTGAAGAAGGCCGGTTAAACAGGCCGAAACGTCGATTTATAATCGCTTTTAACCTCAGAAGACCCCCCCCCCCCCCCCCCCAAAAAAAAAAAAAAGAAAAAGCACAAAAAAATTATTAATTTTTGAAGAATGAGAGAAAGTTTCAGAAATTCAATAAAAAATAACTATTGAATAACTTTAAGTACAACATTAATGCCCCTAAATCCTACATCTTATGAGTTCTACTTATATTATTATTGGTTATTCTAATTACCTGCATTTTGTTGTCTACCAAAGCAATAATATGTTGCATTAATTGTCTTTGTTAGAAAAACCTTAGCTTCCAAGTAATAACCGGCATT
The DNA here is from genome assembly GCA_022457155.1 of Cladopsammia gracilis. Classification (NCBI taxonomy): domain Eukaryota; kingdom Metazoa; phylum Cnidaria; class Anthozoa; order Scleractinia; family Dendrophylliidae; genus Cladopsammia; species Cladopsammia gracilis. The sequence goes on along the minus strand of JAJGOT010000763.1, from coordinate 250,474 downwards.
CTTTGGCCAATCCGATCACAAGATTAAAATACAAAGTCTTCTTACTAATAGGGATGATATCTGTTTACAAACATTCTTTTTGTTATTCAAATGTGCCAGCCACTGGAACAAAAGAACTCTTTGTTTCTTCTTTGTGACGTCATTGATATCTTCCCTATTGTCATCACACGGTTTCCAGCAAGAGAGAAGGCTGTATTACTCTTTGCTTCTTCTGTGTTCATCGCGTCACGCACACCCATTAGAAGAAGCGCTTTCCTTTTCTTTGTGAAAGCGGAAGCGTGACATTAAAAGAAACACCAGACTTTCCGTTGCTACTCGTCATGTTATACAACGTTCTCAATGCTTAATTATTCTTTGTAGAATATTGAGACAATATCAAGACAATAATGAACCAACATTGAGCATTAGGTTTACAGCAAACCACAAAAGCCTGCTTGTTTTTTGCCGTTTGCCGACAACAGTACACGAAAACTCCTTACATAAAAAATGGCGACTGCTGTCACCATCCGTTCAGTTTGAGGGAAACAATTACACGATTCTAAGTTGCTAAATCTCTCTACTATTCCTCAGTTGATTATTTCCTTAATTCTTATCGCCTATTTATGTATTAATATTGAAGAAATTACATGTTGATCAATAGAATTTGGTGGTACACCGACTTTTATTGAATGATTGTCTTTATTCTTGTTACCTGTCTGGTTGACAATGTATTGATATTGTAAGGAGAAATTTGATGTTGATACAAATTATCTACCACCAATATACAATCTTGTGGCGTGTTTTCAGCTGAAGCCTTGTTTGTGACTTAAAGAATATGACTGAAAAATAAAATAAAAAATAAACTGTTTGAAGGCAATGAGAAAGGCAAGAAACACAACGAAGTGCGGAGTAACCCGATGTTCTCTTCTTTCTTTTTAACTGAGTAGAAACCATTTCTTTTGTGTTACGAAAACCAAATAGAACTGAAATGTTAGGCAGAGCCCTCGGCAGTCGAAAGTTGGTAACCTTACGGATTTTGAAGTGCAATATAACGCAATCTTAACTATGTGGGGTGTAATGTAACGCAACCGATTTTTTTTTTTTAAGAGGAGGGGCGTCTGTACACAGGCAATCATCGCTATATGGGGTTACAATAGCCGCTAAATAAGGTCTCATGTAACACAATCGCCGTTATACACATGGGTTGTAATTTTCTATTAAATGTAATGCACCACAGTCATCACTATATGGGGTATAACGTCATACAATCGCTGCTTAATGGGTTGCAATGGTGGTGTAATGTAGCGCAATCCTTAATCTCACCCTAGCTGTTCCTGACGTGACATCATCAAAACACTTGTCACACACTCGTACAGGTTTCTTGCTCGATGTGAGTTGCTGTACAATCACCACAGTAAATCAAACTGTAAGAGACAAGAGACATTATGAACATTCACTGGATACTGATCAATTTCTGTATTCTCATCACTTGTCACACACTCGTACAGGTTTCTTGCTCGATGTGAGTGGCGCATTTTTTGCTGTACAATCACCACACTAAATCAAACTGTAAGAGACGAGAGACAGTATGAACATTCACTGGATACTGATCAGTTGCTGTATTCTCATCACCTGTCAGCTTGACAATGTATTCACACTGTACAGAGAAATTAGATGCTGATCACTAACATTTGATCATTTTTAATCCTCACCACTAATCGATACATTGAAATTGTACGAAGAAAATTAGATGTTTGCCACAAACATTTGGGTGTACTTGAGGACAATATCTCTTAGATGAGTATTTTGAGGTAAGGAGGAAATACAAGTGGGTCATCATTTTTGAAATCCTCGACAGAACTTATGAGTGGTCTTATACTAGCGGCAAATGAAAGAAATTCAATATAATTACCCGCAATTTCGACCGTGGTGCTGAAAAAGAAGGAAAGAAAGCAAAAGATTAGAAAAACACAGTAACAAATTTAAGTATATTTGTCATTTTTGTTTCTGTGGCACTCTTTGGATGCTAGGCACACAAAGAATTGTTTTTATAAAGCAATAATGAAAGGATTTCAAAAGATTTACAAACAATGCAGGTGCGGATACCCTGCCTCTCTCTTTTTTTTTGGTATATATATGTACTTAAACGAAGCTAATGAAATAAAAATAAAAATAATAATGAAACATCTTTGGATCTTCCTCGAAAATTTTCGTTAATTCTAGATTTACAAGGGGTCTTAGGCCCAGTTCAAACGTCGAACTTCACATGTGAAGAACCTAATGCAAATGAGCAAAATCTATTGTTCTTGCTAATTTGCATTAGGTTCGGCACATGTGAAGTTCGACGTTTGAACTGGGCCTTACAAGCTTTGCAGATGCATCAATGAAAACACCTCGGGTCTTCGACAGTTTTCGGAAATCTTTTGTACGAGACACGATAGAGAACAAACCTTTCTTATGGTCATGGAGAATTGTCTCTCGCATCCATTGCAGGGTCGCCACGTTGCTCTCGGAACGCCTTACAGGATTGGCCGTGAAACAATAGAACAAACAACACAACAATGGACTCTAGCCCTGAAAACAATAGAGCTGCGTGATATATAGGTCCAATGAAATTAGAGGTTCTAAAGAGCTGCGTGACAACTGCCATTGCAAGTTGATACGTCGTCATCATTTTCCCATCTTCGTGCATTCTTTTGAGTGTTCGAAATCTGAAATGGAAAGGTGCATTTCGTATGAAATATAATACATGCCATGTATCAACATGCCATGTATCAACACAGGGTTTATTTGATGTCAGTCAAGAACTTTAGAGGTTTTGACTGAAGCCGCATTCACATTATATAGATGTTCTGAACTAGTGTCAGGTCCGTATTGGGAAACTATTGATCGAGTCTTTTTTATTGCGAGTTTTGGACCGAGCCGAAATTTGCAAAAAAAAAAAAAAAAGAACGAGACCAATATTTCCCAATACGGAGGGGACAAGCTAGTTCAAAAAAGTTCTTCTTATTATGGCTCTTTTAAAATTTTGCTGATAAATTAATGCATCTCGTTCACGGCATACGCGCAAGCCAAAGTAAAGCATATATTTTGCATTTTTCAGGCCACTTTCTTTACAATTTAACCAAACTTATCCGCCAAACATGAAGAAAAAAGTGTTTTTACTTAATAAAAAGTAAAAGTAAAGCATATATTTTGCATTTTTCAGGCCACTTTCGTTACAATTTAACCAAACTTATCCGCCAAACATGAAGAAAAAAGTGTTTTTACTTAATAAAAAGTAAAAGAAAAGCATATATTTTGCATTTTTCAGGCCACTTTCGTTACAATTTAACCAAACGTTTCCGCCAAACATGAAGAAAAAAGTGTTTTTACTTAATAAAAAAGTGTTCTTTGTTTAATGTTTATAAAAGGGATTTTGCGAAATTAATTCGCGAGCGCAAAAATTCGGACCCTCAGGGAATCAATCAGAATGCTCTTTTTCATCATGGACCAGTTCAGCCATATAACAATTAGAAATACTTACCTACGCCTCATCACTTACTTAGGCCTCGTTATCTCCACATTCAGTGATTTGTCTTAATCTTTTTTCTTATTACAACAAACTAATGTAAAAACTGAAGAGTATATCCCAGGGAGTATAGGGACCCCAGGGGTGGGACCTTTTAACACCTTTTGTGGCCCGGGAAAGGGCAGTTGAGCAACCCTCATTTCAAAAGTCCAAATGATCAGAGGGAAGTTCATTGATACACAAATACCAGTTTTTTAGCTCAGTGCCTGATTCTGCTGTGGCTAACCTGTAGTGACTGGTTTTCCTGTGTGAGTAACATCATAGCGGCTTATGCATTCTCCACTTTTCTCTTCAGTTCAGCATTTCCTTTTTTCTGTTTTTCTAATGCTTCTTCACCAGCTACACACCTGAACAATAATATGAGATGTAACTTCAAACTACATCTTACCTTCCTATAATTCCAAGACAGGGGGGGAAGGAGGGGGAAGGGGGGGGAAGGAGGGGGGAAGGGGGGGGGGAGGGAGGGAAGGGGGGAAGGGGGGGAAGGGGGGGGAGGGGGGTATGTGGGAGGGAGGTCTGCCATTCCTCCGCCCCCAATTAAAAGTTATCCAAATAGAGGAACAAGCTTCATTTTAAGTCACTAATTTTGGGAGTATCGCTACTTTTGCGCGTGGCTGGAAACAATTATTCTAGCATAACAGGAAATTTGTCCTTCTACACCTTTATATTAATTGAAAAATTGGTGGGACATCCGCTATCTTAGACCTTTTACCCGAGAAACATTCCATCAGGATACGTCATACCAAGACTCACTCGTTACCAGTCACTCACCGGCCACCTCTCCTTTCAAATCGTCATTTCCCTTCTCTGCTTGAGGGTAGTGCTTAAATCATACCGTCCAGAAGGACGTCGGACACCTTAATGAGACTTATATAACGTAACGTCGACACTTAGAATTTTATTTTCAACAAATTTTTAAGTGTAGCAAGGAGCCCGATGGGCTTTGAAACTGGCTCGTTTGGTCCCAGTTTCCACCCGGTTTTCATTTTAGAGTTTTATATTAGCAATCCACAATATACAATCTAGTATCTATCAATATACACAGTCCAGTCCACATTTACATTTACATTCCACAGCCCGCTTCAAGCACTCCTTAGGGACGGACTATTTTATTGTTAAGAGGGGGGGGGGGGGGGGTTGGGCAATTACTAAAAGAAAATTCCTGCACAGCAAAAGTAAAGAAAAAATAATAATGCACAGCGAGCGAAAGGAAAAAAAGGTATGGAAGGTACGATCAGAAAAATTGTCCAACACCGCCACCTCCCCCACCCCCCACAAAAATAACATCGTCCACCTTTAGTAGGCTACAATTTCAGGTCTATATTTTTTCTCTGATCGACTCGGTACTGTTAGAAAAAACATAAGTTTAGAACTTTGTATATTTTTTTCGCTTTAAAATCCTTGAAACCACCTACTACAAGGAATCAGGATTGTTTAAACACAGGCATTTTGGAGAATCGGTGATGGGGTTTCGAATAAATTAACAATATCAACATGATCGATCAAACAGCGTGACATAAATACGAGATGTGTGGTATTTGAACGTGACTCCACGGAGTAATGCTTGAGAATTGTTTACTCAACAGTTCTGTGACCTGCCGGGACGTGTTTTATTCAACGATTTATTTGATCTAAACTCGACTGTTTGACAATTGATTTGGTTAGAAAAATTGAACTCGCTTTCCTTTTACCAGAAATAGATCGCATCCGAAAATCACGGAGATTTAATTTTTAACAATTCCGTCAAAATTAGAACAGTAAATATTTGAATTAGAGTTGCCGACATTACTGATTACGCCATTTCTGAAAACCGGAAGTAAACTAGGTACGGTGCTGGCCGCAGCAAAAGCGATTCCCGGGGCAGGTGACCCGACAGGCCGAAAAAAAGAGGGTATTTTAAGAACTGACTCGCAGAGCGACGAGCCAGTTAAAAAAGGAAAATCTAAAATCCCCACTCAGAATTGAACCTGTGACCTCAGCTGGGCTTAGGCTTACATAGCCTACCGTGCTACTGTACCACCAAGCTTTTCGGGTTGCTTAGTCCTAAATTTAACTACATAAAATGCTGACCTTAACCTCAACTGAAAGCTAACCAGTTACTCAGTTATATAAGTCTCAATAAGGTGTCCGACGTCTTTCTGGACGGTATGATTTGGGCTTGACCCTGCTTGAGCAAGCTTCTCCCCAGTCTTTTTCGTCTCTTGTTGGAATTTCTCCGCCTCGGTTCTCGCTGCAGCAAGGTTTTCATTTAGTGATGAAATCTGAATATTAAGCCTTGCTTCAGTCTGTTCTTTGCCTTAAGGTCTTCTAGCTTTTGTGTTTCATTTGTCTGAAAATATAGCGTTCGAATGATAATCATTAATGCTGTATTTTGTTAAATTTAGGAGTTGACCTTCCTGTAAACCCTGCAACAAAATAGTTAAGCAGTTATTGTTGTACCATTTTCAACCCGTGAATAAGCACATGCGTAATGAACGGGGCATCGGTAAACGGTGGATTAAATTCACTCACTCACTCACTCACTCGCTCACTCCTTCCTTCAGCTGTAAACGTAGTGACGTAATGCTTTGTTACAAATACGTTTCTTAACAAGAACAACGTGAGTCCAGCAATAACAGTAATTAATTTGATGTAAACGAATATAAACAACAATAAGCTAAAATATGCTTTGCATTTGGGGTTTTCAATGCAACATTAGATTCGATCTAAAAGGATTTTTCAACCGAGACGCGTTTTGATGCGTATCTACCTAGAGATAATTCTAATATATATATATATATACAGCAGTTTGCAAAAATTTTGAACCCCCCCAAAATATATCATTATATCCCTGCTCTCTAACAATGCTACATATCTGGATATAATGATATATTTTGGGGGTTCAAAATTTTTGCAAACTGCTGTATATATATATATATATATATATATATATATATATATATATATATATATATATATATATATATATATATATATATATATATATATATATATATATATATATATATTATATGATATAAATACCTTAGAATAAATAAATAAATATTACAGTGAAATAAGAGTACTTAGAGATAATTAAATTTAGACTTTACTAAGCATGTGTTTCCCGTGGTCTTGTGGTTAAGTGTCGGGACTTGGAGTCGGGAGGTGCGAGTTCAAATCCAGCTCAACACCTTCCCTTTTTTTTTCTTTTTCGGACTGAACCTTATGAAAGTGATTATTTATTTTAATGTAATTTGTAAGGCGCATTTGAATATATTCATATAGATATTTGCGCCGAATAAGTAATAAATTATTATTATTATTAAAGTGATGTACTTTTTTCTCGCGTTCGTCGAAAATCCTTACATTAAATTAAAAAAATATATATCGAACCGTGTCAGTGTGAAAACACAAGCTTACGGTAATATTGCGTTACGCGTTAGCATTTCTTATTCACGGGTTAGGCATTAGGAGCCTTTTATTTTTTCTGTGTTTAAAGAAGAGGATTCGTTCTGTTAACTGCTTACGGGTACCTCCAGCAGGCAAACATAACATAACATAATAACATAACTTGACATGACATGACATAGTGTCTCTCACAAGTAGACAATGACTTATGATGACTTGTAACCCCTGTCCCTCCCACCACTGTGGGAACAAACGAATCGGACACAATCACCATCTCTGGGGTGGGATGTCCTTGGTATGGGTAGCAATAAATGAAGTCCGGTTAAAAGCTGTGGATCCTTAGAGTACCTTTTGTGCCTTCATCTTGTCTGTTTGTTTCCTCGTGGCCTTGACCTCACTATCAAGATTCAGTATTTGCGTCTCCAATGAATTCTTCGCCTGCAAAGAATGAGACAGTTTAACATACCAAAATATTGACCCCTCAGACGAGACATTTGCTCCGAGCGTGCGCGCTATTGTTTTGTTTTGGATTTCTATTGTTTTGGTTTTTGTTTTAGTATTAAGAACGGTATGCATAGCTAATGAATGTATGGGATTATACGAAAATATTTCCGATATCAATACTACCTTACTTGTTCATTTGACCTTGAAGCACGGGGTTTCCTTAATTGATAGCCGTGATTTCCGCTTTCTTTCTGATTTCCCTCGTTCTCACCGCAAGGCCATGCACTGACAGACGAGCAAGCGAACGTAAACACGATGTTGACCAAAGGAAGCCATTATACACTCAGTCGAAGCATCGTGCAGCTGCAAAGTGCAAAATGACGGAGGTTTTTTCGCTCGAACCAAAGCAGATTTCCCACCAGAATATTTACTAGACTCCAGTCTTTCCAAAACCGAGTGTGGATGTTAACATTGCCCCTACCTATTAAAAAGAGTTAGAACGCTTAATAAAGCGATGACCCCGCGGTCGAACTCACTACAAGCCTTTATACGAAATTGCTCACTTCTGAGGGTCAAAATGACGGGACATTTTTTAAGTTATTAAAATATTTTAACGTTTCCAGATAGAATAAGAACCAAATTACTGGAATCCGAGTGTGGATTTCAGAAAAGCAATTCACAAATTGCCAGGCCATGCATTGACAGAAGAGCATGCGAATAGATACAGACTAATAGAAGTCAAAACTGGCTCAGTCGAAGCAAAGTGCACTGAAAAAATGCCAAAATGAAGGGGTTTTTTTCGCTCCAACTAAAACATATTTCCCACCAAAAAGGTTCACAAGATCCCAGTCTCTTCAAAACCGAGCGTGGATGTTGACATTGCGCCTGTTAAAATGAGTTAGAACAGGATAGAACGCTTAAAGCGATGACCGCGCGGTCGGACTCCATACAAGCCTTTATACGAAGTTGCTCACTTCAAGGTCAAAATAACGGGACTTTTTTTTTTTAAGTTATTAAAATATTTTAACGTTTCCAGATAGAATAAGAACCAAATTACTGGAATCTGATCGTGGAATTCAGAAAAGTAACTCATAAATGGGCGAAATTTAGATTTTCCCTTTAAAAAATGGCGTTTTCGCAGTGATTTTAAAGGTCAAATTGGGGGTCTGGGAACGAGTTAAAAAAATGAGAGGCAAATGTCACCCAATTTTTTGCCATGGGGATTAAAGCAATCAGATGATCTAAGTTCTACGGGAACTAAAAAATACAAAACTGTAACATCTCTACAGTCACCAGCCAAATGATGTTAGCCTCCTTAATTCGCAAGCAACTCTGTGGTCTGGGCAAGGACAAGCAGGGGACAAGGTCTGGAGTAAAGGGCAAAAATGAAAAGGAGGACAGGGGTGGGAAGGGATGGGGAGACAAAGCAAGTAAGAGGCAGCCCACCCCACTCAGTCTGATTTTTGTTCTCTTCGTGTGCCAGTCTTCCACTCTGCCCAAAAGAGTTAACTGCAGTGGAAGCTAGGCCTACACAAAGCATTAAACAACTACGAGCATTACTATACCCCACTGGATGTGGTGCTACAAGCATTACTATACCCCACTGGATGTGGTGCTACAAGCATTACTATACCCCACTGGATGTGGTGCTACGAGCATTACTATACCCCACTGGATGTGGTGCTACGAGCATTACTATACCCCACTGGATGTGGTGCTACAAGCATTACTATACCCCACTGTATGTGGTGCTACAAGCATTACTATACCCCACTGGATGTAGTGCTACGAGCATTTCTATACCCCACTGGATGTGGTGCTACAAGCATTACTATACCCCACTGGATGTGGTGCTACAAGCATTACTATACCCCACTGTATGTGGTGCTACAAGCATTACTATACCCCACTGGATGTAGTGCTACGAGCATTTCTATACCCCACTGGATGTGGTGCTACGAGCATTACTATACCCCACTGGATGTGGTGCTACGAGCATTACTATACCCCACTGGATGTGGTGCTACGAGCATTACTATACCCCACTGGATGTGGTGCTACCAGCATGACCATACCCCACTGTATGTGTTAATACGAGCATTACTATACCCCACTGTAAGTGGTGCTATCCCATTCATTACTAGACCCCACAGGATATGGTGCTACGAGCATTACTATACCCCACTGGACGTGGTGCTACGAGCATTACTATACCCCAAAGGACGTGGTGCTACGAGCATTGCTATACCCCACAGGATATGGTGCTACGAGCATTACTATACCCCACTGGATGTGGTGCTACAAGTATTACTATACCCCACTGGATGTGGTGCTACGTGCATTACTATACCGCACTGGATGTGGTGCTAACCAATTCATGGGGTCCTCCTTGGCATTTTACTAGCCAGGCCCCAGTTGTTCAAAAGGTGGATAGCGTTATTCACCGGATAAAACTCTATCCAGTGGATAATACAATTGGTTTTTCTAATGCCTATCCACCGGATAGTGATTTATCCGGTGGATAGCGCTATCCATCTTTTGAACAACCGGAGCTTGGTCACCGTACCCATTTTCACCTTTAAGGACGTTCGCGCGAAAATCTTCCAACATTGATTTTTTTTTCTAAAACTTTTTCTACAGGTAAGTAATGAGTTACTCGTGTTTGGGGGGCCACCGAGGTCGTTTCGGAGATAAGATATCTGAAAGGCTACCTTAATTTCTCAAGCATGTTAAGGCGTGGTTCGTCCCTTGGTGTAGACCCCCCGCGAAGTAAATTAATTTTCCCTTTGTAAGTAATGTTTCTTTAGCCCTAACAATCACAAAAAGTATACCTCAAACTGGATATAGCGTCCTTGAATTCCTTAAGGTTTAATTATTGTGGTCACGTGTCTGATGACGTCATAAATTGGACAAAAAGGAAACTTCAAATGGGGTAAGGATGGTTAACTTTGGCTAAAAGAAAATCATACGCAATTTTTTGTCTTTATGCATAGAGACTATCCGTGCCCGGAATGGACAACGTTTTTATTTTATTAACAAGATATCAAGAGTCAAAATATGTCACGTGACCTCTTTTACCAAATAACCCTTTAACTGTAAATCATAATCAACCATCCCGGCCAGATTCATATAAGGGAGAACGATACAAATACATTAACGATTCAATTTATATCCATCATATGCCATCTCGGCACCCCATTTTCAATTTTGTTTTTATGTAATAAAACAATGACAACAGGTCACGTGATGCATATACTGTATTCGATATTTAAAGTAAGCAGTGGTTTAAGGTTATCAAGTTTTATTGTGCTGCTAAGTTTGAGCTTGTTTAGTTAAATCAACTCAAAGTTACGATGGTTTTCAAATTTTATGCAAATTAGGCTCTGAACCATGCCTTAACATGCTTGAGTTGGAAAAATCGGTCTTCCTTACTCGATATGGCCCCAATGTCTGTTAGTCTAAAAATATTGCAAATGAATCTCTGGAATGGAACTTTCTATGCCAAATTTTATACGAGTGGGTCTATTAAGCAAATTAAATCAACTGATGACGTCCCGTAAAGTAAATCTTATTTTTAAACGACAGCATTCGCGAACCATGACAGCCGCAAGTTGGCTGGATTTGATGTTTCGTGGGTAAAAAAATCGGAAAATTTTTAACTTCCTACATTTTTTCACAATCTGTCTAGAATAAGAAAAGAAAATTATCTAGTCAAAAAAAAGTAGGGGTCACCGACCATCCAAGCGAGTAAAATCTAAGTAAAGTTAACGCAACGGCTACCAGCCCTTTATCTGTTTAGATTTCCCACTTTGCGCGCGCGCTCGTGTATGATGTAGCATAGCGTTGCGACATGAATTGCGTGAGCAGTATAAAGGATGCGCATAAACAAACTCACGTCATTTTCTGCCTCAAATTGCCTTCAGTTTCTTCCGCCCTTGACTCTTACCTTAGGTTGGAGTTGTGGGGCGACTTCTTCCTTGGCGGTACGTCTCCCGGAGTCTTCCAAGATGTCACTTGATCGCCAAAAAGTTTTACAACTTGCGAGGCATCTTCATCGCACGAACACGACCTGCTTGATTTGAGGCGAGGGTTACGAATTTTTCATAAATATTGATTAGAAACTTGAGCCAATTGCTGACAAATACGTCAAATAGTTTGGGGTAAACAACGTTTGCACGCTTTTCAGTGATAAAGGCGCGCAAATAAATAAAGAAAAGCACGTGATAACACCTTCCAAATTTTTAAGCTGCTTCAATACACCGTATGCAAATATAGCCGTACAACAATTTTTTGTTTGGACAGGTTCTCAAGATAAGAAAAGAAATTGAATAATGATAAAGATCAGGTCAAAATAAGTCATTGTGTGCATTTTCAAGGCGAGGCTAGTGAGGATAGAATGTCTTTTCTCATACAAATACTTAAAATTTCAGTGAGCATAACTTTGCAACCATTAAACCAAAAATACTCAAACTTTGCCAGATGATACACTTAGCAGCACTTGTTTACGTGATATCATTAATTTCTCTGAAAACTTGGCCAAACAAAAAATTGCTTGACGTCCATGTCCGCATTCGGTGTACACAGTACTGAGAGAGAAGAACATCGTCTTTTTCTTCATTTTGGACGCAGTGCGCCTTTTATCGAATTAACCTAAAGCGTTTCATTTTGTAATCGGGGGGGGGGGGGGAGGGGGGATTTTTATTAACCCTCGGGCATACGTGTTACCGGTGTAGATGCCACCCCACTCAATTTATTTTTTAATTTCTTCAACAGCTTTTAATTTTGGATGCAATTGTTTTTTTCGTACGACACGTGATGTGGCCATGACAACCAATTTTTAAAGGCATGCCGTCTGAAGTGTTGAGTTTTCTTTGCATGCTATTAAATTCATTTCTGATGGTAAGTTTCTTTGTTATCTACACTTTTCCAGTCTATTGATTTAAAAATATATTTTAATGATCCAATAAGCTGATTTCAAGAAAGCGGATTTAATATGTCGGGTTTACAAATACATGACCTCATATGACGTCATCATCGACACTCGCTGCTGTTAGGCCCTAAGATGAGAGAGCCTTGGGTATGGGTAATTTGTTTTTCTTTTAGGTGAATTTTTCCCTGCCCTTCGATTCCCTCCATAGATAATGATCTGTTCCTTATGTTGTTACTAATATCAGTTTGTATAATTATTTGAATATTTTCTGAACTGAATAATAAGCGACTTTTTTCTTTTCGCATTACTAAACGGCTTCAAATGATACAGTGCTCCATTTCATATTCATTTTTATTTCTATTATTGGTTGATTTATTTGTTGTTGTTACAGTAACTAATCATAAATTATCCATTCCTTATTTTCGTATTTATTGTTATCTGTCAATTATTTTATAGTGAGATCCTGTAATTGTTTAGTGTGTAGCAACCCGCCACGATTAACTTTAGTTATTTGCAGGTTGCTAATATTTGTTTTATTATTATTTGTAAATAAATTGTTGTTGTTGTTGTTGTTGTTGTTGTTGTTCATGACTCGTCTCCAGTCGTCTCTCTTGGGAAGACGCTGGAGACGCTTGTGGGGAATAGACGCGGAACGAGAGAAGCGCGACCGAAGAGGGTGATGGGAAAGAGGAAAGGGAAAGGGAAAGGGAAAGACGTCTTTCCTCTTTCCTCCCTCCCATCACCCCTCGCGCTCCCCTCGGCCGCGCTTTCTCTCGTTAAATGAGAGACGACTATGGAGTAGCACAACGGAAAGATCTGACGACAGAAAACTAACTGCTTCCGGGGATCAAAACCATCTATAGGCATAACAATTTCAAGAGTCGTACAAAATTGCAAATACCACGCAGCTCTTTACAACCTCTTATTTCATTGGACCTGGGTATCACGCAGCTCTATTGTTTTCATTCAGGACTAGGGTACATTGTTGTGTTGTATTGTTTTCTCAGCAAATCAGATACCTTGTAAGAGCTGCATACTGCTCCCAAAATTGGTTTGTCCACCCCGGATTATTAAATTAAATTTACGTTGAGTAGTGGTAAGGAAGAGAAGAAGGTTAAAATGTCAACAGAAACGCTATTTTGTCCCCAACTGTTTCTCTATTTCCAATTTCCCCACTTCTCGCCAGTTTGGGAATCCCGCTTCCCGCCTTTCTGTCCCATTTTCTCTCGGGTTTCCACCCCCTCCAACGATTAATGGAATACCCTATACCTCGAAATACCCCAGGGCTTTTCAGCTAAGTTACCTTACCTCAGAAAAAAAAAACGTATATTTCCTGTCCCTTAACCGGCTGCACCCACGTACAATTTATGGAATTCACTCTCTCAAAGATACCCCTTGTTCAACGTAGTGACCTTACCTCAGGAAAATCCGTAGACTTTCTGCCCCATTTCTCCCGGGTTTCCGCTCCCTCGCGCTATTAATGTAATTCCCTATCCGTCAAGATATCTTATGCCTCTGGTGGGACTCCCATATAAAAATGACGGGATTGCTCGTCGGAAATTTTCGAAAAACACCATTAAAGGTACCCGAATCTCGCTTAATGGACGTGGCTCAAATGGAATTTATAATTACCACAGAGAGGTACCAATTCTAAAACAACACATGAACTGAAACTAATAGCGATAGTTGCTATCATATTTTTTTCACCCTAAAAGACAACATGATAATTCTAACGGTGGTCATTTTAGACTTTAGCACCCTAAGCAGTACCAATCTACACGTTTTGACCCCTAAAAGGTATGATAAGCACCCCTGTCATTTTTATATGGGAGTCCCCCAGACCCCCACCCCCGGGTCCCATGCTCAGCCTAGTGAACTTCCCTCAAGAATAACGCGTGACACCCACATAAATAAGGAGCTGCTTAGACAAGGCTCTGACGAATATTCTGAAATGTTTTATTCAGTTCTTTGAGCCAAAATTAATCTAAAAATTATTTACACACATGTCTGTGATTTCTTTGATAATCTTACTTTGAGCTACGTTCGTGAAAATGCATGAAGTTTTTTAAACAAATTAAACTGTACAGTAAATAAAAATAAAGATACACTTTATGAACATAAAAAAATAATTTTAATATAAGTGAACGCTAATTTACCCAATCTTTTTCTCTCTCGGATAGCCACTGAAATTAAAATTCATAAAAAAACTAAATTGTATGTTATATAAAATACTGAAAAACACAAAGTACCATCGGAAAGTACTGCCCAGCAGCTCTCATTAGAATGGTCACACTTCAGGATTTCATCCAGACTCAGAAGTTAGAACCACCTTGTACAGCGTAATAAACAGCACCACAGGAAAGCACTGCTCAGTGGCTCTCACTAGAATGGTCACACTTTAGGATTTCATCCACAGACTCAAAAGCTAGCACAACCTTGTACAGCAATATAAACAGCACAACAGGAAAATTATTACTCATTAGCTCTCATTAGAATGGTCTTTCATCTACAGACTCAAAAGTTTGAACCACCTTGTACAGCATAATAAACAGTACCACAGGAAAGTATTGGTCAATAACTTTCATTTGAATGGTCACACTTTAGGATTTCATACACAGACTCAAAAGTTAGAACCACCTTGTACAGCATAATAAACAGAAGAACGGGAATGTATTGCTCAATAGCTTTCACTTCAATGGTCACACTTTGATTCTCAAAAACTAATTTTGTTGGCACAACAAATGCTGCGTTTTTGGGCAAATGGTGAATTTTTTTTGGAAAACACTAAAAGTGATTTTGGATTATTGATTCGCTGAAACGTTTGAATACCCAACACAAATATGTCCAGAAATGGCCAAAAATGCACAGGCAGTGCAACCGCGCCTTCATACGACAAACATGTTGGCAAACGGTTGGCGACAAATAAAACTTGTTTCTATTCTTGCAAACTTTTTCGCTTACTTTTTTTGAGTTGGCAAACTCGCATTGGACGTATGAACGTCTGTTGCAACTTCAGTATGTGCAAGTTCGACTGACAGAGTCCTCTGTCTTCCTCCCTCGAGAAGAAAGAACCTGAGAACAAGGTCGGGGTGTGTGGAAGTTTGTCGTGTGAAAGCACGAGATTAACCCTTTAACTCTCAAGAGTGCCAAAGATCAAAATTCAAGAAAAATCCCAAATTTCATTTTGTAAAATATTGAAAAACAAATGGTACCATGCAAAAGTACTGCTGGAGAGGTTTCATTTGAATGGTAACACCATAGGATTTCGTCCACAGACTCAAAAGTTAGAACAAATGGCACCATGCAAAAGTACTGCTGAAGAGGTTTCATTTGAATGGTCACACCATAGCATTTCGTCTACAGAGTCAAAAGTTAGCACTACACTACGCATCTCCTTAATTGACTCTGGGAGTGAAAGGGTTAATAACTATTTGGAATTTGCCAACTTTGGATTACCGTGAGAAAGCACCTTAAAGAGACACTGCCCTGGCTGATATACAGTGTTTTCATGCTTATGCATGGCCGGGCGTGCATTTTTCGAAACTCCCAAAGCTCTCGGGCCCGAAAGCTGTTTTTAAATTCAATTTCTTTCGAGTGGCGATGAAGTTTTTATCCCGCAAACCAGCGCAGCGTTTTTCGTCAACTTTAGATCTTTGGCTTAGCTTTCAAAATCAAGGAACATTAAATCCTTCTTGGTGAACTTTCTGCACATAACAAAGCTTTACGAGCCCGAAACGTGTTTGGGACTTACGCGTTTCACTATTCGAAGCTCCGAACATTTCTTAAAAAATATGTTTCTTATTCATCACAAGTAACAACTTTAACATCAAACTGAGCGAGGAAAGAAAGAAACCTCAAACTATATTTTACAACGAAAACCTTGTTCGGTCTATGACGCGAAAAGCCGCTGAAAGCAACGCGCAGCGTATTAAGCTTTCTATTACTTATAACTATTTTCTGTCGCCATTCATAAAAATTGATTTGTTTTCAGTTGAGAGTGTTAAAAGTAATTTCGCAATTGCTTTGGGTTTGCATTGCTACGCTTTGTGATTGGCTAAAAATTCTCGTGTCACCTTCTCAACCAATCAAATGTAAAATCAAAACAAATCGTGACTTGCCTGCACGCGTTTTCCCGCGCTTGGCGCTCACTGCATGTATTTGCTTCGAGTTCTGATTGGTTCATTGGATTGTTTGCATGTGTTGTGATTGGCCAGACTAAATACTTTGGTTTTGATTTCACTACACTCAGTTGAAAACCTCTCAATATAATTATTATACCTTTATATTACTAAAATTGCTTCAAGCGTTCAGCCTTCAATTCATACTAGCAATTACAATACATATTTTTGACACTAAATTTAAAGCGAGAAGTGAGCAATTTTTGCTTGTTAGCGGTTTTGTGTTATTTGGCGAATACAACTTTGAACCAAAGGCACGAGCAATATTCGAAAAATACACATCGTGTTACTTAGTAACACCGCTAACCAAGAAACCCAAATCACAGGCTCGTTTCTAATTAATTTTGACCTAGTATTAGAATACGTTACTAGACTCTACGTTCAAAATCAGAATTATAATTAGTAATTTATTATCCGCAAATATCACTACCTAACTATAATCTATTTTGTTATATAGCTGGAGATTTTCTCAGTACAACGCGCGCGTTGATTGGTTGATTCATCGTCACATGACATCTAACAAACAAACTGTTTCCCGCCAATTGTGCCAAGCGGGCAACATCTGCGAAAGCGGGCAACAATTTTGACGTCAGAGGGTAACATTGCACTGTTGCCCGCTAGCGCACGTGATCAGACCGTGACAAAAGGTGGCATGATTATGATGGATCGAATACTCGGCGCGTTTTTCAAACTGTCTTGTGTTGTGTTTTATTTTGCGTTGCTATATAACAAATCACGTAATGACTGATCCCTCGGGAAACAGTGAATTTTGTTTCCTTTGAATCTCGATGTTTCCCGAGACGAAGTCAAGGGAAACATCGAGATTCTCGGGAAACAAAATTCACTGTTTCCCTCGGGACCAGTCATTAAGTGTTTAGAGTTACCCTCTTATACCCAAGAGCGGTCAACATGATACCTCTCCTCTCACTAGATTAAAGGTTTTCGTCTGTTGGGCTCTGCAAATGTCCAAGAAAACTTGTACAACGAGTTCTATTCAATCAGGGCAAACATACGTTTTCCAACGAATTTGGTGCGAGGGGCCAATCGTCACTTGGTTTACCCGCGTTTTCCAGCGCTTGGCACCGGTTATGTTTTCCCGCGCTTGGCAATGAATGCATGTTTTCCCGCGCTTGGTACCGGTTACTTATTTTTTTCAGCGCTAAGAACTGGTCACATGTTTCCCGCGCCTGGCAACGGCTACATGTTTTCCCGCGCTTGGCACCGGTTACCATGTTTTCCCGCGCTTAGAACTGTTTACATATTTCCTGTACCTGGCATCGGTTAACATGTTTTTCTGCATTTGACACAGTTCATCTGGCACAAGTTTTCCCGCGCTTTGCACCGGCTACATGTCTTCCCGCGCTTGGCACCGGTTGCACGTTTTGAGTTCTGATTGGTTTATTCCGCTACTTGCGTTTCTTGTGAATGAGCAGATGTGTTTATTTTGGTCTCACTTTACAACATTAGAAAACCGTCAACAAACATGATCATTAATGGGATATCGCATAATGTTCAAACGAACTCATCCAATCGAAATTATAAAAAAAAAAAATGTGTGGAGCCCAGAAAGGAGAGTTTGCATGTTGACACTTTGTCATAAACCGACTCATCTATGGATTCCTACAAACTAGGTAGAGTATAGTAAATTCCATAGCTCGAAAGGACGTAGGACACATTATTGAGAATTAAATAAATAATAATGTAACGTCGACACCAAATGTTTTGGGTTATTTTGTTAAGTGTTAAAAGGAAAATCTAAAAGTCCCACCCAGAATGGAACCTATCACTTTAGCTAGTGTCTCGGCTGTTAGACAGCCTACTTTACCAGAGTACAACCGAGCCGCTCGGGTCAATTCGCTTTAAATTTAACTATATGATCAGCTGACCTCAGCCTTATTATTATTACCTTAACCGACAGATAACGAGCCAATCCATTTTTTACGTTATATAATTCTCACAAAGGTGTCCGCCCTATGGAATTTAGACTCTACCTACAAACTGGTCACCGACCATAACCTACCTAGACTTGTCACACAATACCCGGAGGTTAGGTTGCGTGACATTCATCCGACCGTGAACGAAATATTGCGTGACTTTCGTTTGGCTTGACTGCGTGACGAGCCAAATATTGAGTGACGCTTGCATTGTATGGTGCTTACCATCTACGTTTGTACCGTAACTACAAGTTCTTTCCTCACACCTATCGAGTAACGCGATTATTATCACACCAGATGCAAGGAGCAGTCAGCTTCTATGTATTCCACCAGCGTGTCATAACAGAATTCGTAATGTTCCTTTTGAAAAGAAAAATATCTTGTATTACGTGAATGCATAATATTGCAAATCTTAAGCGGTGTAATAAAAGAGTGATTGGTTGGACTACAAAAACGGTCGCTGTTTTCTCTAAACTTGTAAGGGAGGACCGACGCGTGAAATGCGCGGAGACTCTCGCGAGAATCTCGCACGCGCATTTGTACGCAAAATCATTAGGCTCGATTTCCGCCGCTTTCTCGCGTCCGGTGTCTGAGCCTCCGAGGAGCGCGGGCTCGTTTCCCGAACAGCGGCTGGTAGTCGAGCCTACAGAATCATCTGAACAACAAAATATGTACTGTAGCATGTACCAAGTACGACGATCACCCCCACTCCACTCCCCTCCCCCCTCCTCCCCCACCATTGTATGAGGGTCCCCCCCGGGCCATTTTGACTTCACACTTTAAAAAAGTTTTGATATGAGGGGGGTGGGGGGGGGGGGAGGGGGGGCTTCTTCCCATTACTGACCTTGCTTGATACACAGTGTGGTCTCTGGTGATTGTAGAGGCGGGCCATTTGATAGAGGGACACCGTTTTCTCTCTTGTTATTTGATGATACATTGTGTGTAGAAGACAGTATACACCGGTACGACCGATACCATAACTGGCAAGAACAAGTAATATAAAACAACATTCAGTGTACAGGTGAACTCAACACATTATTAAAATGTATTTCATTGAGCGTTGCGATTTATACGCGGTTAACGAGAAGTTAAAGCGTGAGAAGACAGCGTGAAACACGAAGAGCGTAGAATGCGAGGAGCGCGTGAAAGGCAAACGCGTGAAATGCGAAAAAAGCGCGAAACGGGAGAAAAGCATGAAAGGCAAAAACGTGAAATATGCTAAGAAGAGAGCGATAAACGCAAGAAGATAGTGGAACGAGAGGAGAGCGTGGAATGCGAGGAAAGCGTGAAAGGCAAAAGCGTGAAATGTGAGAAGAGAGCATTAAACGCGAGAAAAGGGTGGATAGCGAGGAGAATATGAAAGGCGAGATAACGGAGAAGAAAGCATTAAATGCGACAAGAGAGCGTTAAACGCGTGAAGAAGGGAACCGAGGAAAAATAAGAGAACCCGGAAACCTTTCGGGTGCAAGAACAAGAACCAACAACAAACTCAACCCACATATGACGCCGAGGAATTCGAACCCGGACCACAATGGGTTTGAATCTCGGGCGATTCGCATGAAATAACTTACGGGTATTTGTTATTGGCGTAAATGCCCACTTTCACTTACTTGCAGTGTACAACAATGGGGCCAATGAACTCAAACGGTTTAGCGAACACCTTGACTTCCTTTTCCCAGCTGTCCACTTTACAGATAAGCTGCAGGATAGTTTGTCCAGACCATGGATTACCATCCTCAGGCCAGTGAAGAAAATGAAAATGCCGGATATTTCTATATTCACTTGGATCCTGATAACAAAAAAGTAGACATTATCGTGGAAGCTACAATAAAAAAATTCAAATTTTATTTTGTAAAGTACTAAAAAACAAACAACAATTGCAAACAGCACCATGGAAGAAACAGAAACAGATATACTGTCCAACCTCAGTCGTCTTCTAATTTTCGCTATTTTTTTCTATTTTTGCTATTTGTGTGCAGTGTGTGTGTGTTTATGTGTTTGTAATAGATGTCTACATGTGAATTGATACTATACAAGACTAGTGTCTAACTAGAAAACTGTATGGTTAATTTAGACGCTAGGCATTTCCTCAAATATTATTTATATTTAGTTATTCGTCCTATTGTTTTAGTAATTTTAGTTCAGCTAGATATATATTTTCCTGTAACAAAAATGTCATGGAAATGTGAAAATAAAGTATTGTATTGCATTGCATTGCATTGTATTGGTAGAATACTGCTGCAGAGATTTACGCATAAGTTCAAAATAAACGTAATCTTACCTTAAAGTGCCCATAACCCTTAACTACATCTTTCATAATCAACTCTATGAACGCTGAATAGTTGAATAATGAAATATTTCTTGTTTTAAAGGCCCACCTTCACCTAAAAGACGTTGCGGTCGTTTGTTTTTGTTTTGAAATGCTCGATTGTTCATACGCGTGATCTGATTGGTTGCACGCATTCAAGCGTGAATTTCGTGTTACACGAAATTCAGCACAGAAAGTAATCACGGCGCGCACAGAATTTTGGGTGAAGGTGGGCCTTTAATGTCGCGTTAGTGAGTTATAGAGATTTGAATTTACAAAATGTTTATAAGATGACGTCAATTCAAGACTTGCCATCCTAAATTGACGCAAATGAGCCATACAGTCTTTGTAAAATTTCTAGTTTTAAAAACAGAATTGCACCAAGAGTATCTAGCATATCACGCTCAAATTTCTAGAGAAAGCTAATTGTGCTATACCCTTTCAATTTTCTGAGTTGCTTTTTTGTAGCTCGATTGAAAAATGAGGCGCATAGGTTAATGAGGCAAAAATTGTAAACAAATATTCCCGTATATGCATAGGTAAACGGCCGACGCAAGACCATTCGAATCGCAACATTCAACGTCTTCAGACGCAAGGACCACAAAACATTCAAAGTAAGATCACTTTATTTAACCCATTCACTCCCAGAGTCAATTATGGAGACATGTAGTGTAGTGCTAACTTTTGAGTCTGTGGACGAAATCCTATGTTGTGACCATTCAAATGAAACCTCTTCAGCAGTACTTTTGCATGGTACCATTTGTTCTAACTTTTGAGTCTGTGGATGAAATCCTATGTTGTGACCATTCAAATGAAACCTCTTCAGCAGTACTTTTGCATGGTACCATTTGTTCTAACTTTTGAGTCTGTTGATGAAATCCTATGGTGTGACCAATGAAACCTCTTTAGCGGTACTTTTGCATGATACCATCTGTTTTTCAATATTTTACAAAATGAAATTTGTTTTTTTTCTTGAATTTTGCACTCTTAGGAGTTAAAGGGTTAAACAAAGGCAACTTTTTGTTGCGGATAAGAAAATATTCGCGTCCACACGTAGCTTATTCGAATCGTATTTGCCCGGATTCGCTCTAGTACCCAGGGCGCCTCTTTAAATGCAAAAAGGCCAACATTTTATGCGCCGCGTTGTGCGGGTTTGGCGGCAAATTCGATTGCTATCGCCAAACACGTTATTAGACTTGAAATAAGTCCAAGTAGAAGTGAAGCGATAACATTTTGGTCGGCCATGTTGAATATTCGCGCGGTTAAAGACTGGATGCGATACTGTTACGTCAGCGTATTAAAAAATATCCGGATTCGACCATCCACACGATGCCGTACTCGTAGCGTATTCAAAATTTCCACCCTGGAAAGCGGATTCAAAAAGTTGCGGATTCGTAAGCCGAATTCGCCGTATACGTGTGGACGGAAGGCCAATCCGCAACAAAAAAGTTGCGGATTCAAAAATATGCGGATACGTGTGGACGGGGCCACAGAGATTATATTGTACCTTTATGGAGGCCATTCGTAACTTTCTAACTACGATGTCACCACGCGTCTCCATTGAATCAACCGTAACCTCATATTCACCATATATGCCTGTTTCATACGCAAGCGGAAGGTAGCTTTGGTAGTAGTCCTGAAAACGAAAAGAACTCCAGTTAAAATTTGCTCATGTCATACACAGCTGAAGGCCAGGTGAAGTCTCCACGGGCCAATGTATGGGTAAAGTCTAAATGGTACAGCTCAGAAGGAGGTCGGACACCTTAATGAGACTTACATAACGGAGTAACTGGTTAGCTTTCAGTTGAGGTTGGGGTTAGCACTTTATAGTTGAATTTAGGCCTAAACAACCCGAGAAGCTAGGTGGTACCCTGGTACCATAGGCTATGTAAGCCTAAGCCTAGCTGAGGTCACAGGCTCAATCCTGAGTGGGGAATTTAGATTTTCTTTTTTACACTTAAAGGGGCATTGTCACGCAGATTTTGCTGTGTTTTGGTCAAAATACACTAAATATATGACAAAGTACCTTTGCTCAAACATAAAATTGCTTTTAGAACATCAAGAAGATAATATCAAGTGATTTCTTCAAAGAAGAACAAACCATAATAAGTTTTTCTGCAATTTTTCCACGAGTCTTGGGAGGAACTTGAAAAAAAATGGCCAATTTTTTCAAGTTGCAATCCATTTCCATCCTGGCCATCTGCAGCCAAAGATAACGAATGCTAGTTTCTCTGCACTGGTAGAGTATTTGTTAACAGAACTGGACAATTATTTTAAGGTTTCCATTGAAACAAATATGTTTTTTGGCTTTTCAAAGTGATACTAAAAATAGGTGACAGTGTCCCTTTAAGTAATGCTCCACATAAGAACTATAGCAAACTTCATTGTTCTGCGGCATTGGCTCTTTCCCACATAGAATATCTTTGGTTTCAAGAATAGAGGAGGGGCTGATGGTTCATAATTATATTTCATTATAAAAATAAAGAAAATCCATTTGCGTCAAATAAATTTTAGGAAATGCTCGTGCTTAACCAATCAGAATAGCAGAAAACAATAGCTAATTATTTTGCTTCTTTGATGAAGTTCCCCAAATACAATATCTTTTAAAACTTGCATGTTGTGCGATTGGGTCTCAAATTACTTGAAACCTTAAAAATAAATTAGACAAAATGCACCTTGAACCTTAACTTTTTAGCAGTTTTTGAATCTAGGCCAATGAGATCACTAGTTGTAACAATGAAAAAAGTTGACATTCCATCGTGCATGGCGGTTGGCGCTATCCTTCTTATGCGGATCATCACTTAAAGAATCTGACCCACCCAGTTTGCATTGCGCGCCTACGTTGGTTCATCCGCCATTTTCAGAGCCCCCGAAAGTTCCAACTGTATTGTAGATGAGAAATTCACTCGTGCAAGAGGTGATATGCTTGCCCATATATGGAATAGAGCCGTATCATAACAATAATAGAAGCGCGCAATGCAAACTGGGTGGGTCAGACTCTTTTAAAATTTATTTTAGTATCGACATTACGTTATATAATTCTCAATAAGGTGTCCGACGTCCTTCTGAGCTACAGCAGGTAGACTCTACCCCATGTGTGTGGCAACCTCGGCCCCAGGGCCTTCTCGGTTTCAAAATAGCGGGGCGGGCGTGGAATGCCCTGGACAAGACTGCCAAAATGGTGGTGACTAGAATGGATACTCCAAAATCAGGTTGGACCACCTCGGACGTCTTATTTAGACTTATATAACGGAGTAACTGGTTAGCTTTCAGTTGAGGTTGGGATTAGCAGTTTATATAGTTAAATTTAGGACTAAGCAACCCGAGAAGCTAGGTGGTACAGTGATACGGTAGGTTATGTAGTCCTAATCGGGTAGGTTCTGCATGTACCGGAGCACACATTACGTAAAACAAAAGGAACAAAGAACGACAACAATGCAAATGCAAAACAAGACCAAAAATACAATACCTCACAAACAATAGAAGACCATGGATACCGGTACATGCAGAAAGACCCCCTAATCGTAGCTGAGGTCACAGGTTCAATCCTGAGTGGGGATTTTACATTTTCTTTTTTACACTTAAAAAGTTATTGAAAATAAATTCTAAGTGTCGACATTACGTTATATAATTTTCAATAAGTGTCCGAGGTGATCCAACCTGATTTTGGAGTATCCATTCTAGTCACGACCCTGCCAAAATACGTAAAGAATCGTGTGGCTCACAGCTTCCAGAGCTAACTCGCTTTGTTGCACAAAGCGACTAAAAGTATTGCTGTTCCCTCTGTATTAGTGCTGGAAATTATTTTTCTTACTTAGAAAGGACATTTTATGAAATTGGTCGAACATCTGCCATTTTGGATTTTCCATGAGACACAATCCGTTCCCATGCATGAAGTACTATAAGAAGTGAACCCCAGCCCTCCCCTGTAACAACGAAAAAAATCATACCTGTTCGAGTTCGTCTTTGCTGAGAAGCATAATAAGTGAGCGACAGTTCTCCTGCCACACCATTCTCCAAAAGTCAGTGGTAGTGTCTTCTAAAGGATACTGAGTACCTATGTAAGCTTGTGACTTCCAGAATCCCTTTAACAGAAATCAAAAAAAAGCTAAGACCTTGACAAAAAGGAAACAGGACTCTCCAGAAAAGTCTCCCAAGGGGAGGGGTGTAAGGGAAAGTCGCTCACGAGCCACAGGCAGCCCAGTATTGCTACTCTCCTTGGATGAGATGCCAGTCCATCACAGGGATACCACAGGCTTTTGTCGCCGGTTACAATTTATACACCAGGACACGGTTGTTCAAAAGGTGGATAGTGCTATCCACCGGATAAATCACTATCCAGCGGATAACACAAAGGATTTTGTTAATACTGATCCACTGGATAGTGATTTATCCGGTGGATAGCGTCATCCACCTTTTGAACAACCGGCGCCTGGGTGGAAAGAGTCGATGTGGAGCAAGGTTTCTTTCTTAGGAAACAACAGGACGGCCGAGAACAGGCCTTGACGAACCACCAACCTATGGATTAGAAGTCCAAGTCGCTAACCAGGTGGGAAGTAGTGGAGACATAAATGCTCGAGATACTTACTGGAAGGTAGCTTGCGTTGATGTAATCTGAGCCTTCCTCTCTTGGACGAGGGAACAATTCAACTCTGGCACTGTCAGCTAAGGACGGATGCACATCAGTAACATAATTTAACACTACAAAAGCCCCGCATTTAAGGTTACAGTGTACCTTCAGATCGAAAATTTATTGAATTTTTTTTTTTTTTTTTTTGGCGTCAGAATAAAGTTTACAGAATGAACATTCATCCAAAAAAAAATTATCGAAAAATGGTGAAAATTGACGGAGAAATGGCGGTATAACTTTTGTGGGCGGAGTTTGTTTATGAAGCGATATGTTTTTTTAAGCGCTGTTTTCTCAAAGTTCATTTTTCGCTTGTTGGGGACACTTTAAAGAGCTACAACTCAAAGGGAATTTGTTCGATTTTCCTCAAATTTAGACAGAAGCCAGGCTAACATATAATCAACAAAAACGTGTCGGCGAATTTCTTATTTCCGAAAACTTTTTCGTCAAAAGCCATTTCCGTGCGATCAATCCAGTTTTTTTTCTCCCTTTTTCGAAAATATTCTGTAACTTTTCACTACAATTGAATATGGGAAATCGCCGACACGTTTTTTTTTAGCGCTTCGTGTCCGGAAACCCGAGAACAAATCAAACTAGCAAAACACAATAATCGCTTTGAGTTATAGCGTTTTAAAGCTGATTCGGGCGTTCGAATTTAGACGTCGTAAAAAATTCGGCAATTCATTTTATTGCCAAATGGTTTCCATATTTAGATAGCCAGCTCTATAAGCTTTAATTTGATATCTGGGTTTAGGTATATTAAGTGTGATCTTAAGACGCTAGAGCTGTTATACTGGAGACACCCCCGAAGGTACACTGTAGCATTAATTCTTTATTTGTGGATGAAATCCTTACGTGTGAACATTCAAATGAAAGCTATTGAGCAGTACTTTCCTTTGGTGCTGTTTATTATGCTGTACAAGGTGGTTCTAACTTTTGAGTCTGCGGATGAAATCTTAAAGTGTAACCATTCAAATGAAAGCTACCGAGCAGTACTTTCCTGTGGTACTGTTTATTATGCTGAACAAGGTGGTTCTAACTTTTGAGTCTGTGGATGAAATCCTAAAGTGTGACCACTCAAATGAAAGCTATTGTAATGAGCAATACTTTGCTGTGGTACTGTTTATTATGCTAAACAAGGTGGTTCTAACTTTTGAGTCTGTGGATGAAATCCTAAAGTGTGACCATTCAAATGAAAGCTACTGAACAGTACTTTCTTGTGGTGCTGTTTATTATGCTGTACAAGGTGGTTCTAACTTTGAGTCTGTGGATAAAATCATAACTTGTGACCATTTTAATGAAAGCTATTGAATAGTACTTTCCTACAATACGACTAGTTTTTCAATATTTAGCAAACTGAATTTCGAACTTTTATTTAAGCTGAGCTTGCCCAGTATTAGAGGTTAAGGTGTGACTGAGGAAACCCCGGTAAGGCTAGCAAAGACCTCAAAAATTTATTTTTCTTGAAATCACAAATGTTAGGATAAAATAATAAAGATTCTATTCATCCAACTTCATTAGCAAATGACGATAACTTTGTGTCTTTCACACGCTGATTGCAAAATCTAGTTATTCCACACAGTCCTACACGAACAAGTTTCTACATTTTTTCTGACAATGCCGCGGTTACACAAGAGACAGTGAAGGTATCTCCGATAGTACATGTAGATTAGGGTGGTTTTCAGTTGATATTACTTGGGCAAATCACAATTAATAGGCAGTCCTTCCAATGAACCAATCAGAGCTCGAAGTAAATACATACAGCCGGCGCCAAGCGCGGGAAAACACGTGCGAGTAAGTCCAATTGGTTTTGGTTTTACTTCTGATTGGTCGACAAAGTGGCGCGAGATTTTTCAGCCAATCACAAAGCGTAGCAATGCACGTACCTGGTATGTAGTCCACTGATCGATTTTTTGCTATGTTGCAGCCCCGTTTAGCTTGCTTGAGGTTGTAGTTCTTAACTTGAATGGCATTTAAGTTCTAAAATACAGAGAAATGGGAAAAGAAACACGTGATTAAGCATTCTGTCAGAGTAGATACAAAGAAAACGTTCTGAAAAACGTCTTTGATACATTGATTTGTGGGTAGCGTTTTCCTTTAGAAATCATAATCAAAACACATCGGCTTTGAAATGTGTTCTGTTGCAACAAACCAATAGAAACGTTTCTTGAAAGTGTTGCCTTGTAAATGTTAAACAAAGCAGTGCGAGGTAATGTCAAACTATGATTGCATTGACAGCAATAACATCTTTTTTTTTTCTGCTTGGCTTGAATAACCAAAACTCTCGACCACCAACACCCCCGGTTTTTCTCCGTTTTTTTTTCTCCCTCCTCAAAAGCTACCATTTCCAAATTCCAATTCAATCTGGAATCCATGGGCCGTAGGTTTGAAAGTCGCAAAACTGTTAAGTGTCACCTTCGTTAAACAAAATCAATTTGAACACGTAGAAATCCCAGCACACCTCAAATTCTATATCCAGTTTGCTCTGGTTAGAGAGATTTTTCCTGAGTTTCTGTACGTGGTCTTTCAGATCTTCTTTGTGAATGGCCAGCGTGAAGCCGCTTTCAATGTAGTGTTGTATGGCATCGTGGACGAATATGTACTGACACTAAAAGGGGGAAAATGAATACGTGAGGCTGAGACCTGCTGAAGAAATATTTCCACATATATACATGTCAATGTAATTTTTATTGTTTGTATAATAACATGATTTCCAGTGCAATTTGGAAAAAATAAGCACAAGTAATTTTTTTAAGGCTACTAAATTTGTAGTGTTTGAAAAATTTTCAAGTGCTTGTTTATTCCAAATTGCACGAGAATATACATGTGATATAACGTGTTAATAATATACATGAAAAAACAGGGATAAAACAAACGAAAATCAGCATATTAATTTTTGCACCTGGTGCGACTTTAGTCGCAAGTGTAAACTAGTGGCGATTTCCTGTGCAATTCGGGTGCGATATTTGCTGGAAATTCAAAAACCACCGCCAGTTGCATCAGGTTTCGAACATCTTCGAAACCCCTGCGACATCGCGCGACAAATCGCGCCCAAATCGCACTGAAATCGCCGCTAGTTTACACACGCGATTCGAAGATGCAACTTGCGCGCGACAAAAATTGCACAAAAAAAATCGCCCGTGTAGACGAGCTTTTAAAAAGTTTAATTAGCAAAACAACAGTTCTACACTTGCATTAAGGTCGCGGGGGATACTTGGCCATGAATAAATTCATAAGGCAAAATTTTGGCAGGGGTGTCACTTTTAAAAACGTTATATCGTGAAGGTTTGAAAGCCGATTTCGCTAAAATTTAACAGAGATATTGGCGAATAATGGAAGTGCGTAAGGATTGTTTTTTACTGAAGGGATCGCGTTTGCGGCAATACTGTAAGCCACTAAAGTTATCTTTTCTTAAAACGTGGTTTTGTGTCCAAGTTTGCTTCTCGAGAAGAAAACAAAGCAAGTTGATTTCCCCACTCACTGATCCGTCAAAACGTCTATTGTGTCATATCTGACTCCGATTTTTTGATTTCAACTTTAATTAAAAGTTATTAGCTTTTAAAGGAGTAAAATTGTCCATGTTAGAATTTGAAGCCTCATATCTTCCCTTCGAAAGCCTATTTAAAAATTTCGAGTCAGATATGACAATCTACAATACACACAGTTTACCTCCTTGCAGTGTCAACTCATGAAATTCTCTATCCGCGCTGAATTCTTGGACACAAAATTGCTTGTTTTTACGCTTCCGAAGGCTTCCCGAGCAAACACGAATGCAAAAAATATAAATTTATGGTAATTTTGCTAATTTTAATCCACGCGCTATTGTCAACACTTCATGCGGAAAGAACAATGCGTTAAAAAATAGTGTATTTTACCAGACAGCGCTTTGCACGTGCAATTATTGATGCAGAAACATTACAGAGCCTGTTCGTGAATATTTCGCGCATTTTCGGTATCAGCCGTTGCACTTCGTGCATACTCTTTTCATAAATGCATACTGATGAGCGGAACCTGTCCCCCGCGACCTTAAAAAAGTTAATCAGCAAAATTACAGTTCTGCACGTGCATTAAAAAGCTAATTAGCAAAACTTCAGTTCTGCACGTGCATTAAAAAGTATGTCGAGAACTACAGTTCTGCACGTGCATTAAAAAGCTAATTAGCAAAACTTCAGTTCTGCACGTGCATTAAAAAGTTAATTAGCAAAACAACAGTTCTGCAACAGCATTAAAAAGTTCAATTAGCAATTTAACAACAGTGCTGCGCCAATGCGTTGCCAAAATATTGCCGTAGAAACGGCTTTAATCTGATTGGCTTTCGTTGGTTTCTATTGTTTCTAAGCCAATCAGAACCAATTTGTAATTTGCACTCGTGTTACAACTTTGCACTCGTGTTGCGCATTTTTGCACTCTTGTTACATGAAAGCTACAGTCTGTTTGAACCAGTCAGAATTGAGTAACTTTTTCATGTATATTATTATGTTTTAAAAGTAACGATCAGTATCCTTAAGCGATTTCCTCGGGGAAATTCTCCTTTATCTATTTTTTTTTTTTTTTTTGCCAAATCATTGTTGTGGAAACATTGTTTCCTGTAATGTATCCGGGGTGGCTAAATTAGCAGGAAGCAAACAAAATGTTTTGCTGCTCCAGTGGCTAAACAAGGAAACATTGTTTCGGAAACAAAGGGTCACGCATGCACATTGTTGTACGCTCCCCGGTCCGCTCGCCGTTGCTAGGAAACATTTTTAATGAGCAGCACTGGAAACTTGTCAACATTGCTTTCATGGTGGCTAAACTGGGAAACGTATGTTTCGGAAGCAAAATTTGTGTCCGGGTAGCAAAAATGTTTTTGACCCGTTCTTATACATCAAGGGAAAAGATATGTAAATGAATTCTCGAACGCAAACAATTACCTTTTAGCACTTTTTCCAAGACACGATGCAAGAAATTGGCGACAGTGGCCCAGCTTTTTCAAGTTGCAAAAATCACGTTTTTAACACCGTTAGGGCTTGGCTAAACTAGGAAACATTCTTGCGGAAAAATTGTTTTTTCTATAACGTAGCTAAACTGAGAAATGTGCGACTGGGAAGCAAGGATGTTTTTGACTTGATTTAATAAGATTAATTTCCATGATTCTAGGAAGCAAGATTTGTGTTCACAACAAATATATTTCTCGCGCGGCTAAACTGGGAAACGTTTACGCCTGCAACAATGTTTATGCAACAATGTTTCCTTGTTTAGCCAGGTGCTTACATAATAACTAGCACTTATTGGATTCGGGTTTCGCATCCAATAATTGTTTTATTAGACATTTCAAGCATTAATTCGTCATTTCAGGCTAAACATTGCAGCCTTTTTTTAGCTCCTCCCCTCGCAGATTGGTTAAATCTTGCAATTTCTTTCCCGCTGCCGCTTTTTAAGCGGGCGGCACGTGGCACGCTTGGATGACAACCTCTGCGTGTAAATATCTGACTGTTTGTAAATATGACGTCACATCTACATGCATAAATCTCACTGTCTGTAGATATGACGTCTCAATTCGATGCCAGCGTGAATACGCTGGGTGCTCTCAGCCATTGAGAATAGAGATGATGAGCAAAACTTACAGTTCTAGACCCGGTTGTTGAAAAGGTGAATAACGCTATCCACCGGAATATATCACTATCCAGTGGATAAGTATTAACAAAATTCATTGTGTTATCCGCTGGATAGTGATTTATCCAGTGGAAAGCGCTATCCACCTTTTCAACAACCAGGTCCTGATTTTGTGATTAACCTTACACTGACCTCTTCCTGAACAAGATGGTTTCTTTGTTGGCGAATCTGAGACAAGAAGTCGAAGACATTGACGTCTCCTGTCATTTGCATTCTTTTCACCATGCTGTGGATTACAATGTATGCCCCGCTTCTGCCAACACCGGCACTGAAATAGAAATAGTACTCAATTTGAACAAGAGGGATTAACTATGATTAGTATATACTGAAACAGTGGATAGCGTCGTTGGCGCGCTCTGATTGGCTACTGAAACTCGGGATAGCAAGTGCTTTGCCTGCGTAGCTGGCGGTTTTTTTTGTTGGCGCGCGCCATAATTTGCGAGCGGCAAAGCCGCGAGTTTCGAGTTTCGAGTTTCGTTTCGCCGCTCGAAACTCACGCGCAAAAAAAACCCCGCCAGCCATGCAGGCTAGCAAGTGCTATTCACCTACAAGCTTTTTGCGTGCGAAAATTGTAATCGTTGACAGGAATAAATGAATTAAAAATCACCATTTTCGTGCTATATTATCTCACTGTTTTAGCAATATACTAAAACAACTATTCATCCCTGTCAGTGTCGGAAGCCAGTCAATATCCACCACTAGCCACCGACACTGACAGATGTGAATAGTTGTTAATTATATCAAAGATATCATATATAAACACAGCCTAAGTCCAAATATAGAACACTTCCAGTATTGCGCATATGCTTCCTCTCATTCTTACCTGCAGTGTACAATAATGGGACCAGCGCCATCTAGACTGGCTTGTGCAGACTTAAGAATGAAGCTGAGCGCGGGGAATTCACAGCCAGTGTCTGGGGCACCATGATCTGGCCAGCCAGTGTAATGGTACTGTGACACTATCATCGGCTTCACTTCATCTTCAGCAACATCCTGGACAAAAATACAACACAGGGTAAGAATCAAAACCTCATACCCAGGGGCCTCTCCGCTTTGTTCAATTCAAAATGGCGGGGCGGGGAAAAAAACCCATACTGGGCTGCCAAAATACACATAAAATCCCAGGGGGGTTTTGTCACGTGACACACGATGAACTGTATTTGTTACTAGTGGCGCAGCCGACAAGTTGTAGATTCGGCTCCGTTTTTTTTTCGTGTGACCCCTGATTAGGTCATGCAAATTTATGCACGCATATATTTTAGTTTCACTGGTCTGATTGGTTAACACGTGACCTCGTAATCCTGCTCTTGATTTCAAGATGGTGCAAACATCTCTCTGTGTGTTGACTTTAGAAGCAGGAGGAACAATTACAGCGCACAAGTTTTCAAAACAATGAAAGACGTTCATGGATGGATAGGACCGTTTGATATTGTGTTCGTCGCTTATTGCTGTGGGATTTTTGTTCCGGCAAGTTTTGCGTTCCATAATTTGTCATTTGCTTAGCGATCGAGGTTTCAGTTGTTGGCTACTAAATGTAGTCTTACTTTTTAGACATAATTTATGTTTCTCCGTAAAACAATTGAGAATCAATACTGCAACGGGCCAAAGACGCCACGAGCCCAAGCTGTGTACAGCTTACCACAAAACAGACCGGGGAGGGGGGGGGGGGGGGAGGGTACTCAACAAAGTTTTGTACGGGGATGCTCCGCCCCGAGGTCCAAATCCTTACCGTTTCATATACAGTTTTTTGACAGAACAGGTTCCCCCTTCATATACCTTTCATTGAAAATGCTACCCCTTTCATATACCTTTCAATGAAAATGCTACCTCTTTCATATAGCCTTTACGTGCGTCTGTTTGATATATTTTGAAAGGCACTTTTTGTAATACTTAATTGGCAGTTTTGCCTACCTTTTTTGTTTCAACTCGTGATTTCGCTATCCTTTCCTGTTCTTCGTGAGATCCCTACCCTTTCATATACTTCACCTCGTGAACTCTCGACCCTTCTAATACTTCAACACGTGAAATCCCTACCCTTTCATATAACCTTTCATTGTGTCACGTGACAAAATACTCCTCGATTATTGGAGTATTCTGGGAGCCTCGTCCTGGGGTTTCTACGCCCGCGCCGCCATTTTGAAAGCGAGAATGCTCCAAGGAAAAGGTTGTAATAATCAATAAACTTTGGTTTCAAATTAATTTATATGAATTGTTGGGGGACAAAAAGGCCTATGTTATATTTTTAGGTCCATTTTGTTGTTGTATATAGTATTGCTTGTAATAAGTTGAACTGCTTTCAGTTCCTACCGAACCTAATTTTCTTTAGTGAATCAGCATTATAGTTATTAACTAAGTTAATTATAATTATGCATTAATTGTAACACATGCCACTACATTTTTTAATTACATATTACCAGAAACCCATAAGTGGGTTGAAACGTGTAACGCGCATTCACAGCTTCCGAATATTCATTTTTTGCTAAGTACCATATTTGGAAACCCCTCGGTCCCTCGAGATTGGAAGCAAGTT
This sequence comes from Cladopsammia gracilis, assembly GCA_022457155.1. Taxonomy (NCBI): domain Eukaryota; kingdom Metazoa; phylum Cnidaria; class Anthozoa; order Scleractinia; family Dendrophylliidae; genus Cladopsammia; species Cladopsammia gracilis. Next base: position 216,931 of record JAJGOT010000763.1, on the reverse strand, counting down.
GTTCTAGCGAATTGATTCACACTTATGTCCAGAAATGCACGCCAATGAGATTCATGCTCTTTATGATAGACATCATGAAGTGTCCCCTAGACCTAATTCTCACCTAAACACAAGCAATTCTGTCAAACATGAAGCCATATGGAAATTACAAATAATTGTGTGTTATATGAAGTGCCCAAGGTCCGAGTTACGTGCATTTCTGGACATAAGTGGAAGATTGTATTGAAGTGTACAAGACTGAGACAGTTGCACGTTTCAACCCACTGATGGGTTTCTGATATTACATAGCATAAAATTATAAGAGACAATATATTTAAATTATATAATTAATCATAAATGCAAGTCCTTTAAAAAGATTTTGGATATGAAATTCTTGAATTTGTAACAACGTGAGCTAGAATACATCATTAATAAGGAGCCATTAGGAATAATGCAAAGTGGGAACACGTATTAAATTAAGGTAACAATAGCGGTAAAAGGAGAAAGGAAGTTATGGCAAAAACTGTAGTGTAAGTGTCAAGTTGACGTGATTCCCAGTACATTGTAAGATTTTTTAGAATATATATTTTTTGAAACAATAGTCCATTTTACAGTTGTGTGCTTGGTGACCGTACCTTTGAGTGGAAGCGAGGCTGAAGGTGACCTTGCTTTGATACAGACCTTGGAGCTTTTCAGATGTAAATTTAGCTAGTTAGCATGAGAAAAGTCTTATTAACATATGAAAGGCAGAAAGGTTTGTATCAAAGCAAGGTCACCTTCAGCCTCGCTTCCACTCAAAGGTACGGTCACCAAGCACACAACTGTAAAATGGACTATTGTAATATTTTAGATTATAATTCAACACATTGATACACTGCCCAAATATGGTCAAAAAGTTATCGATATACGCTATGTCTACATGACGTATATCCAACAATGGAGGTAAATTTCGCATTTTGACAAGAGAATGCAATAATGACGGACCGGTCTCGATATTTTTTCTTCAAACTGTGCTTTGTTATCAATGTGTTGAATTATAAAACTATTATTGCGCTCAAGTTTGCGTGATATCGAATAAATTTTAGCCGACGCCACGCCTACGACCACGTCGGCTAAGAATTACGCGATATCACGCGCGGTTTCGCGCTATAACAGTTAAATAGTTGCGGTAGAAGTATTTTCAGTAATAGTAGTATTTTTCTCTTTTATTTTAATGCACGACCCCGGAAGCTTGTAGCTTTAATTACCGCAGTGGATAAATAAAGTTTATTGTATTGTATTGTACTGATGTGGATATCTTCTTTAAGTTAAGTTGAAATTTCGGCAGCACTGTATTTTTAACTTGTTATCCGACTGTGACGTCATTTTACCTAATAAGGGAAAGAGAACACGGAAAATATCTGACCGTATTACATAGTAGATTGCCGTATAACACCTGGTTTAAAGACACAAGCTATAATTATAAATAAAAGTTTTAGTCGAATAAATAAATCCATTATTCGATGGTTCAACAGATCATACCAACATGTGGACATTTTACCCATTGCGTAAAATATCCGCACGTATTGTTTGTTAAAGCATCGAATAAGATGTATGCTTGGTTTGCACTTAAGTCAAGAAGAATTAGAAAACAGATTTCAATTCCAAAATTTTTATGGAATTGTAGAGAGTTTTAAACTACATATCTGGGCCAAATTTCGAAGCGCAAGAGCATTTCGTTCAAGAGTCAGGCGAACGAGTATTCAACATTTTTAGTAAAAATGTATGAAGCGGCCATCTTAGGGACACAAACATGGCGGCAAAAACTTCAAAGTCTTAATTACACCAAAAATCTCATCACAAAAGATTGGATTCATTATAAGTTCCATTAAATCGGCTTATAAGCATCTATAATGCAAAACTAACTTTCAACTTCAATTTTGTTTATTTTCACGGCTCATCTTAAAAAGCGTGACGAATTGCGTAATACATTTAAAACCTTTACAAATCGGAAGCAAAACATCGTTAAAACCTGAAACTTTTTGTGAAGGATGGATACACTGGTATATTCACAAACCATATTAGAAACAGGTTTGTATGATGTATAGTTTAGATTTTTGATTTTTTATGACCTCATGTGCAAACCAAGAGCTGACGACGACGGCTGTCCGCTGAAACATGTCTTGAGAAATTAAAAATGTTGCTTTCTTATTAAAATTTGCTGCTGTCGCGACCATTTAGATACGTATAAACAATGAATTCTTACAGTTTTGCTGTGAAGAGATCTTACCCAATTATTTCCATTGGAAGTTACCACCTCGGTTGTATATTTAAACTTTGCATGCAGGAATAAACAACAGGACCACAGTTAATTATTATAATGTATAAAATGTACAATGTTAGGTTTATGTTTAGTTAGTTTGCCCTTTAACTTTCAAGAGTGCCAAACATCAAAATTCAAGAAAAATCTTAAATTTCATTTTGCAATGCATTGAAATACAAATGGTACCATGCAAAAGTACTGCTGAAGAGGTTTCATTTGAATGGTTACACCATAGGATTTCGTCCACAAACTCAAAAGTTAGAACTACACTAGCCGGCGTAACGGGCATCGATTTATTTACAGGCCGACGAAATCCTATGGTGTGACCATTCAAATGAAATCTCTTCAGCAGTACTTTTGCATGGTACCATTTGTTCTAACTTTTGAGTCTGTTGATGAAATCCTATGGTGTGACCATTCAAATGAAACCTCTTCAGCAGTACTTTTGCATGGTACCATTTGTTCTAACTTTTCTGTCTGTTGATGAAATCCTATGGTGTGACCATTCAAATGAAACCTCTTCGGCAGTACTTTTGCATGGTACCATTTGTTTTTTAATATATTGCAAAATGAAATTTGGTATTTTTCTTGAATTTTGATGTTTGGCACTCTTGGGAGTTAAAGGATTAATAGACCTTATCAAGTGGCCTTTGGTCTCAAATAAGGGGGGGGGGGGGCAAATTTAATGGTCTCCAAAAATTATGGTAGAATTTCATGGGGAGGGGGGGGGGGGGGGGGTAGGGGAGGCAAATTTAATGGTCTCCAAAAATTATGGTAGAATTTCATGAGTCTCACAGTTTTGGTTTTTTAAAAGGGTTTGCCACGTCTTGGTGTCTCAATTATTATAATTTCTTTTGCTGGGAAGAAAGAAAAATCTTCCACTAGAATTCTGCATTTATAACAATTACACAGGAAGGAAGGGGTGGAGACCAAGAGATGGGAAGTTTCGACCCCCGCCCGCTCCTTCCTGATGCCCCCCCTCCACGAGTTGGTGAATTTGCAAGTGAAGAAAACTAATTGAAAAGCATACACATCTTGAACTTGCAGGCTCTCCTTTGAAAATGAGGTTAAAGCCAACTCACAAAATGGATTACAGGTAAGTTTTGATATGTTATGTTATGATTTAGTTCAATGATCAAGATGTGCATTTTAACAAATCACTTAAATGCTATTTTACAAAAGAAATCATGAAACATGGTACTAACAAAATCATAGTATATCTGGTGCTACAGGTAGGAACAAATGAAATCACAAAATACATTTAATGCTTTGAATTTACAAGTACAGTGCGAGAACAAAAAAAAAATTAAAAATAAAGATAATTAAAACTAAAAAGTACTGTGGATGTCATTAAAAAAATTGACACAAATTAAAACATGCCTTGTTGCAAAATAGTTAAAATTAATGAATTCTGTCGGACAGTTAGTCTGTAGCTCAAAGAAGATAATTATAATGTTACAGTTGATATTTTGGACATGAAGAATTCTTTGAATTTCTAGACAGATGCAAAAATCGCAGGGAGCAGAGGAGCCAAATTTGACCTTTACGCGTTCGATCTTCGATCTATTGTTTTCGAGTCTGTTTTTCGCCCCAGCGGGACTCTAAGCGTAATCGGAGCTTTTCATTGGGTAACCGCAGACTGCTGACTGTGGGCACCACAAAATCGTTACGCTTTCCGGTCATTCGACCGGAAAGCGCCGATTACGCTTGGGGTCCCGCTGGGGCAAAAACTCGAAAATAACAGACGCAAGATCGAACGCGTAATGCTCAAATTTGGCTCCTCTGCTCCCTGTGCAAAAATGTCAAAATTTGGCGAATGCAAAGAAAGAAAAAGTTCTACTAAAAATATTAGCCTCCAAAAATTCTCCAAAACCTAAGACAATTAAGGCCCGGTTCAAACGTCGAACTTCACATGTGCCGAACCTAATGCAAATGAGAAAAATCTATTGTTCTTTCTCATTTGCATTAGGTTCGGCACATGTGAAGTTCGACGTTTGAACCGGGCCTAAAACTCCTAGTACCAAAATCACAGATTCAATTTTAAGTTACAAAAAATGTGATTTGACTGACATGAACATAATTTAAATCAAAATGTTTTTTTTGGTCTTAAAAAAGGTGTTCCAAAATAAATACTTCAATCTGTTAAATTAAAACACAAAACATAACTTTCTGTACATCACAGTGCACATACATAAGTTAGATATTCATCCAAGTGCAGTACTTAAAGCAAAGTATATGTATTAAATAAATAAATAAATAAATAAATAAACAAACAAACAAATAAATAAATAAAACGTAAAGCTTTGTCAACAGTAGATTGCAGCAAATGGTGCATCCAACACAGAATCCACTCAGATTAAAATATCTATGGTATATGTACATGTAAAATAATTATGTTCTACCACTCAATTAAAAATAAACACAATACTTTGTAATAGCCCTTATGCATGTTTACATCAGACTAGCTAATTTCACCCCCAAGCCTCACTTTCGAAGTGTAAACCTGTGACAATCTCATCAATGTGTTCTCAAAGGAGCAAAGTTGAAAAGAATACCCACTCAAAAACAACATGAACTTGTCAAAGGTTTGCAAGGAATTTCGTACAAACGAGGTTTGGTGGTGAATTTTGAGCTGGTGACGTCATCATGCATAAGGCCTATTGGTTTGAACCCTGTCGAGTGTGATCGTCTGGGTTAGTGTAGTTCTGGAGAAGAACTGTTGTTGTTGACATTGACTGACGTTTCAACGACCTGAGCGGAAGTCATCTTCAGAGTCATGTGAATTGTGAATAGTCCGTTGATGGGAGTGTTATATACCTAATTCAATAAAGGTTGCTTTGGTCATTGGTAATTGGGCATTGGGAAGCTATTGTTTGACGGTCACTCAAGCAAAGCATTGCATTGTGTTCCGTATGCCCAAATGCCAATGACCAATTGCTAAAGCAACCTTTATTGAATTAGGTATATATACATTTGGTTATTGCTGTCAATGGTCAGTTTAGCCATGATGTTTTTGGCTGTAGAGACTCAAGTCAGTGATTGGTGCATTTCGATCCAGGTATTGTTGTGGGTGTTAAGGTTGTAAGTGTAGTAGTTTCTGTCGTTGTATTGTTAGTCAAATTTGTCGTTGAGTTCAGCCTATTGTTTGTCTGTTCTGTTGACAAGTCGTTTGTAGGCTGAAGGTAGCTGTTGGCATTTGTTCAGTGGTGTCTGTTGTAAGTTAGTAAACCAACCTTCTAGAGTAAGTAGTTTGTAGTAGTCCGTACTGCAAGTAACGCATTCGGCAAATTTTATAGAAATTTATTATTATTAAAACTGTCAAATTAATACAGTCAAATCTCCTCAATACAGACAAATCCAAGTGTCCGCGCTCAAGAGAGATCCGTATTATAGAGGTTCAAGGAGATTGTATGAATTTTGGTATTTCTGGGACCAAGAGAACTGCATGTCCATGATATAGAGGAGTCCGTATGAGGAAGTGTCCGTAAGGAGAGATTCGACTGCATGTATAAACTTTTTCGTTAAAAATCACAAGTTTTTGGAAGCTCGCAAGTTGGTTAATTATATGTACATACATGTAGCTAGGATTTGAACATGAGACTATCATGTCAAAGTACATAACAAGGGTGCTTCCTTTTGGGTTGTAACTTATTCCCAAACTAGTTTCTAAGCTTAGGTCATATGTCTTGCTTAACCTGGGATCAGGCGCTCTATATTTCGCTCTCACGGTCCAAAAAATAAAGAGCGCCTAATCGCAGGTTATGTCTTGGTGCTTTAACTTGTGATCTGTGTATAAAATCTAAAAGTGTGGATTTTGCAGTATTTTCCTCTGGTACTGTTTGTTATGCTGTGGTTCTAACTTTTAAGTCTGTGGATGAAATCCTAAAGTGTAACCATTCAAATGAAAGCTATTGAGCAGTACTTTCCTGTGGTACAGTTTATTATGCTGTACAAGGTGGTTCTAACTTTTAAGTCTGTGGATGAAATCCTAAGTGTAACCATTCAAATGAAAGCTACTGAGCATTACTTTCCTGTGGTGCTCTTTATTATGCTGTACAAGGTGGTTCTACCCTTTGAGTCTATGGATTAAATCCTAACGTGTGACCATTCAAATGAAAGCTACTGAGCAGTACTTTCCTGTGGTACAGTTTATTATGCTGTACAAGGTGGTTCTAGCTTTTGAGTCTGTGGATGAAATCCTAAAGTGTGACCATTCAAATGAAAGCTATTGAACAGTACTTTCCTGTGGTACAGTTTATTATGCTGTACAAGGTGGTTGTAACATTTGAGTCTGTGGATGAAATCCTAAAGTGTGACCATTCAAACGAAAGCTATTGAACAGTAGGTTTTTGTAGTGCTCTTTATTAACACATCTGTCTCGAGACCTACCTGACAATAATGACTGCTCTGATCAACAGGTTTCACTTCAAATCTGCGCACAGTGTAATGAGCAAAAGTTTCTTCGTCTAGGTACGTCACTCTTAGAGGGCCATGAACTTCAGTTTTAGCTTGTTTAGAAGGCCAGTACATTGCACACTTGTGCTGCAATAAATGCATGCCAAGAACAAATTTTACACTGTATTTCCTGGATAGGACCATTTGATATTGTGTTCACCTCTTATTGCTGTGGGAGTTTTGTTCCAGTAACTTTATTTGTAAAAAAAAAAAACTTAGAAAAACATTTAACTATAAAAAATTGCGACAAAACATTTCTTAAAAACATTATAAAATTTAAAAAAGCTAAGCTAAAGCTAAGTGTTTTATATAATTTGTACTTTGCTTAGCGCCGGCTACTGAATGTAGTGAATGTAGTGTCGTCTTACTTTTTTTGACATAATTTTAAGCATAATTAATATGTTTCTCTGTAAAAGCACTCAAAACACTCGGGAGTCAATGCTGCAATGATTAAAAGATGCCACGAGTTCAAGCTGTGTACAGCTTCTTGTTCACACATAAAATTGGAATGAATTTTTCGAAATCTGCATAAATATACATAACATTATGTAGCATAAACTTACAGATGTTAAAGGGACACTGTCACGGATTCGCAAGCGCGGCCCAGGCTCACTTCCGGTGTACTTGGAAACATTTGGCCGACATTATGGATCTTGGCATCGGTGGCAGGAAATGCTCATTTTCAGCGTCATATGCGATTGTTTAAAAAAAAAAAACAGACATCTTTTATGGCGGAAGGGAAAGAGTTCTTTAAGTTTAACTGTGACTGAAAAAATCGCCGATCGAATGGATTTTTAGGACGCAAATCGCCTCCGAGTGGAAGTCGATCTCAAACCGTAAAATAAAATAATAATAAAAAAAAAAAAAAAAAAAAAAAAAGATCTCAAACCGAGTGTTTTGCCTTGACTCCGTGACTCTTATGGAGGAAAAACATTGGCGACAAATAAAACCCCAAAGGGCAAAGGAATACGCCAGAGGTGGGTTTTATAGTGTTGCTTCATTACTCACACACCGCTAATAATTTAAAATCCTTTGCTTTCTCGTGACTTGATCGATATTCCAGGGACAATATTCTAGCGACAACAAGTGCACTGTGAAGACAGAATCGGAGTAAGTTTCGTAGCCTGCGATGAATCTCGCTTCATGCCATGACTTAGAAATTGTATCCCCAAAATAAACACGTTTATGGGATTTCAACCACTCTTTCATTGCTCTTTTCGGCGTACCAAATATCCGTTTCCGTCCCGAGTTTCTTCGTTTTCCACCTTGACCGCCGCCACTAGTCGACGCCATTTTGAAATTGACGGTTCAACTTGAAAAATTTAGGCTCGATTCCAATCTCGTTCCCAGAGGCCGCGTTCCTTTTGGTCTGCACGTAAACGTTCGGTCTCCGCTGACCTGAAACGTGCGGGCTCTGGGGACGAGATTGGCTCGATTCGAAAAACTGGCGCATGCGCCCTCGTGACAGTGTCCCTTTAATGCAAGATTCTTACTGAACAGCAACAGTTAAATTGAAAACACAGATCAGAGCTTTCGGATGTTTATTCATGTTATTGCTTAACACTGGGGGATCAAGACCTACCCTTCCTTTTTCAATGATGTTTGTGATCATAACGACAACTGAACAGTTTTGTTCCCAGACCATGCGCCAAAAGTCTTTGATTGTGTTTGCCATGGGTCCTGTGAAACAGCAAACACAAGAAGAATACTACAACCAGAACACTCCCATATATGAGCTATATAGGTATGTGCCGCTTTGAAGGGTATGATTTTCAGACAGTTTAGGCTGGGATAGGGTATACAGGGTTCGTATACTTTTTCAGACCAAAAATTCAAGGACTTTTCAAGGACTTTCCAGGACCCTACTTAGAAATTTCAAGGACTTTTTTTTCGTCATGAAACCTACGTTTTGGGCATACAAGTTGTGCAAGCCTTGAGCACTGGGAAGGAACTAGTGTTTTACGTATTTCGTAAGCATTTCGAGACTTTCATTCCATCTGCATTTGCACTTACTACTTGAAAACTTAGGGTATCTTTTTAAGCGAAACTGATCAGTTGCGTGAAGAATTCAGTCTAGACAAGGTTGTACTGGCAAATGGCATTTAAAAATAGGTACGGCGCGCAGTACGGCATTTTTACTGACCCCTGCGATGGACTAGCATCCCATCTAGGGGGGAGTAGCAATATTCCTAGTTGCTTCATGCTACGGAAATCGGGTCAAGCTCCGGCCGTGTGGACCATCGTAGCCCGAGTGCGACTTTACCTTTACCTGTTAACTAATAACTGTGACAGTACCTAGTGAACAAGTTTCTGGCCAAAAATAGTGAGTCTGGAATAGGTCTAGAATAGGGTAGGGTTTTACGGTGTTTAGGCTAGAATAGGCTTGCAAAATGCAGCTAAAATGGTATAGTACAGGTTAAGGGTCTCAGAGTCCCAGCGGCACTGTGACCCCCACCCAAAAATTTACATTGTACCCCCCCCCCCCCCCCAGGGAGATGATCACCCCTGTCATTTTTATATGGGATCCCCCTCTCATTCAAGTGAATTTAAGCTTGACATGTGTGGTGAATTTTGCTAGAACAATAATATTAGAACAACACAACAGCCGTCCTTACCTTGTGTTGCAATATACGCATTAACTTTTTCAAAGCTCTGTAAAAACAAAAAAATGGACAGCACAACAATTTAATTTATAATTTCTACACTGGGTCAAACTGATTTTTCATAGTAACAAAGTAGAGAGCGTTGTATAGGTAACATTTAATAATCTATTTGCAAAGACAAAAATTTTAAAAACACAGGTTTCATAATTATCAGGGTTGTCTCTAAGTTTTTAAGTAGGTGGTTGATTTGTAAAAGTAGACAGTTTTAGGTCCGAGGATCTATCGGACGGGCAATGCCCGTCCTCCCCAGGGGGGTCTGGGCGCATGCATGCATTCCAATATGGCGGCCAACTTAGTCCAACGAACATACTATCTTGGTTCCGAAGCTGAATTAGTTTTTTTACCACAATTGCCGCTAAACTCGCAATATGATTGGTCGACGTGAGTGGTAAATGAGAGTCCAGACAACGGTGCTGACGCGAACATCACGTGCGCTTGAAAACAACCAATCAGATTGCGAGAAAGTTATAGACAACGCTTGCTCTTTCTTTGCTGTCACGTTTTGTAACAAGACTTCGATTTTTCCTTGTATTTTTTCTTAATATTGTTGTAAAAAACAAATTTACACCGGTTTTCCGTGGTGTGGACTCTTATTTACCACGATTTACGTCATCACATGGTCAAAATTTGTTGCTGACTCACTCGGCTGCGCCTCGTGAGTCCACAACATTTTGACCATGTGATGACGTAAATCGTGGTAAATAAGAGTTCACACCACGGAAAACCGGTGTAAATTTGTTAAATACAAACGGACTTAAACATTAGATCTGTAAACTTTTCTGGGGTTAAAAACTTTCTATGTGGTATCGGAAAAGGTAAACAGTGAAAATTTTCTTTTTTATTTAGTTTTACAGCTGACGACTAATGAAAGTAGCCGGCGAAACCTTGCACAGTAGTCAGCGAACTTCGCCGGCTACCGCCTCTTGCATGTCTATACAACCCTGATTATATTTTTTAATTTTTTTTTTTGTAGGTTTCATTTTAGTATGTACAGCTATACACACATGTACGCTGTAAGTACTGACAGAGTTCAATTATTAAAAGTAAACTTGTTGTCTGGCTCTTTCGTAAAGTGGTTGTTATTTAATGAGGCAATGTCACAGAGATTTTGCTCATAAAATTAATTTGGTGAAAACTGACTACTTAACATTTCACTTTAGTACAATTGCTCTGGCATTAAATGCTCTTACTAGCAATTCTTCGAAGAGAGAACAAACCATAATAATATTTAAGCGATTTTCCAAGAAGCACGGCAAGGACTTCAAACTAATTGGTCAATTTTTTCAAGTTGCAATCCAATTCCATCCGGGTCATCTGCAGCCAAAGACATGCTTTGATACATGTAGTTTCTCTACATAGATGCACAGTAAGGTTTAAACAAAACCTGAGCAGTAATTATCTTTAAATATCTGTTTATAGAAACGTGCTTTTTGGCTAAAAATAGATGACATTGCCCGTTCAAACAAAGAAATACAGTGACAAAAACATTCGCAATATATAATTAAACATTAATGTCTAAGAATTATAGGCCAGACTTTTGTTAAAAATAAAAACAAAGCTATGAAATACACTTACATCAACATAGTTTGCATTTATATAATGAGAGTCGGGTTCACTTTCCGCTGGAGAAAGAATCACTCTTGAATGATCATCTAAAAACACACAGTAATGTTATCAAGCCATATTGAGTGAGCCCGGAAATATATTAACAGGGCTCAAAATTGCGCCCTGTACGATGAGCACAGGGGACAATTTCTACAGCACAATCCTGAGCATGTCATCAAAATAGATACCTGCAAGGACATATCTTGCTAATTGAAAATTGAAATATTTCAGGGCTGTGCTCTAGCAGTGCCCAGGGGCCTCAGGCTCCTTACTTTTATCTTTGGGCGACTAGAAAAACTTACTTTTGCATAAAGCCTAAGTGCCGGGCACTCCAGATTTCATAGTTGGGAGTGTGATTTTTCTAGGATCACAGCCATGTATTTCCAACATCAACTCTTTATAACAGAGCAGTGTACAGTGTACATGTACCGTAAACTACTGCTTATAAGCCCTGGGCTTATACAACTTCGTAAGGGGTTTTAGACGGGGTTATAAACAGGGGGGATACTATCAGAGTCGGCTTAATAAAATATAACCGGAATAAAAAAATGTTTCGAAACGAGCTATATGTACAGTGGAACCCCGATTTAACGAAGCGCAGGGGATCGGAAAAAAAAAAACAGTTCGTTAGATCGGGGTTTCGTTAAATCGAGAACCCCGATATAACGAATTTGTGGAAAAATGATCAAAAACTTCGTAAGATCGGGGTATAGGTAATAATTAAAATTTACCGTTCTGCTTCACTGTCCAACACTTCCCCTTCGTCTGATCGGTATTGCACAGTGTACACATAACTTATAGCACTCGTGATTTATTAATGTACTGTACATTGTACGTATGAGCCTGATAACCCGCATGACACTCATGCTATTGCTATCAAACGTGGAGTACAAGGCGAGGAAGCCAGTCAAAAGATCGTCGGACATGTGCCATTGACGCTGTCACGAGTGTTCCACCTATTCTTAAAGCATGAAGGACAGATATCTGTGACAGTGACTGGAAAACGACGGAACAAGGGAGTTGGGCTAGAAATCCCGGCAACTTATGCATTTCACCACAAGAAGCCATCGAAAATAAAGAAATTAATGGAACTCATTTAAGACAAAGAAGATAAAGCGGATTAGTTGGCAACGATAACACTCTGTTTAGCGGCATGTAATGGATAGCTGCTGGGGGTGGGGGTGGGGGTGGGGGTGGGGGGCTTATAAGCAGTAGTTTACGGTATACCAAGTAAAGTTTAAGAAGTGTAGTACTTACAAGCTACAATATTTCCATATCTATTTTTGGATTGGTTTTCTGGTTTTTCACTGTGCACCCATGACCTGCTTTTAACGTGGACACTTCTTAATGCCTATTAAAATACAAAATAAAAATAAATTTCAATCATATGGACACCAGGCTTTAGAGAGGTGTCTGTCCAATAAAGGGGTCTATCATGTGGAGGTATCAACCTAAAACGTGTCTGCCTTTACAGAGAGGCACAGTTGCCTTAGAAAGTTGTTCACGCGGCTTATATAGCCTATCGGTGTCTGTCTTTGAGAAGTGTCTGTCTTTGTGGGGTATTAATATTAGGGGTGGCGAATGGTAAATCCGAGACTCGCCGAGACCCTCGTTTCAAAATCCGAGACCGCGACCGCAGCTACGTTATAAAATCCGAGCTCGAGACCCAATGCAGGAAAAAACCGAGCCCGAGACTTAGTGCCAAAAATATCCGATTCACCTATCAAAACAACAAACAAGGATGAAGAATAAGAATGCTTGACAAAAGTATCCGAGACTCCGAGACCTTGAGGAAAAAAATCCGAGACTCCGAGACAGAAAAAGCACCAGCCAGACGAGACTTCGAGACTTAAAACAAAAACTGCCGAGATTTCGAGACAGGACCAAAATTTTCCGAGACCCACGATTTTGAAGGTACCATTCGCCACCCCTAATATTTTTGATAAGAGATGTGTTCTAAGCCACAGTGAGGTATCTGTCTTGGGCAGCCCATTATCTGCCTGACATACTGTAGGTGGCTATTTTGGAGAGTGATCTCTCATGTATAGTGTCTTTTATTTGAGTGATGTTTGCCTTTAGTTAGCTACATGTATGTGTCTATAAATGTGGTTTAAATTTTTCTCTGGTTTGAACATTTTCAATGAATTCACTTTAACTCATGCATCAAGCAAAATAATGCTTTTTTTGCAACTGCCTAGCTACTAACAGTACAAGTTGGTTTCCCTGTAATGAATCTGAGACAAAGAAAAATAAAATTAAACTGGTTTGAAAATGTTCAAACCGAACCAAAAAAAAAAATTACCACAAAACATAGACACTGTAATCAGTCACTTCTGTCAAATTTCACCTTCCTCTAAGAAAGAAACCTGTCTATCTTTAATTAACAGACACCTCCCTGTGATGAGGTTGACAAAAACAGCTAGTCACAAGTTAACCCTTTCACTCCCAGAGTCAATTATGGAGACATGTAGTGTAGTTCTAACTTTTGAGTCTCAGTGGACAAAATCCTATGGTGTGACCATTTTAATGAAACGTCTTCAGCAGTACTTTTGCATGGTACCTTTTGTTCTAACTTTTGAGTCTGTGGACAAAATCCTATGGTGTGACCATTATAAATGAAACGTCTTCAGCAGTACTTTTGCATGGTACCATTTGTTCTAACTTTTGAGTCTAGTGTTGATGAAATCCTACAAATGTATGGTGTGACCATCCAAATGAAACCTCTTCAGCAGTACTTTTGTATGGTACCATTTATTCCAACTTTTGAGTCTGTGGATGAAATCCTATGGTGTGACCATTCAAATGAAACCTCTTCAGCAGTACTTTTGCGTGGTACCATTTGTTCTAACTTTTAAGTCTGTTGATGAAATATTTTGAAATCAATATTTTACAAAATGAAATTTAGGATTTTTCTTGAATTTTGATGTTTGGCACTCTCGGGAATTAAAGGGTTAAATGTGACCACTAAGAATGAGATAAAAGTAGTGGTTAGCATGTTGGACTTCAAATCTAAAGATTGACAGTGGTTTGACGCCTGGACTCTTCCGTTGTGTTGTTTCCTTAGACAAGACACTTTGCTCTGCATCATCTCTCTCTAGCTAGATACCCAGGTGTATAAATGGGTACCTAAGGGGCAACTCTGTGATGGATTAACATCCCATCCAGTGGGGAGCAGCAATACTCCTAGTCACTTCATAGTATATAAACCAGGTTACCCTGTGATGGACTCGCATCCCATCCAGGGGGGAATAGTAATACTCCTAGTCACTTCATAGTATATAAACCAGGTCACCCTGTGATGGACTGGCATCCCATCCAGGGGGGAGTAACAATACTCCTAGTTACTTCATAGTATATAAACCAGGTCACCCTGTGATGGACTAGCATCCCATCCAGGGGGGAGTAGCAATACTCCTAGTCACTTCATAGTATATAAACCAGGTCCCCCTGTGATGGACTGGCATCCCATCCAGGGGGGAGTAACAATACTCCTAGTTACTTCATAGTATATAAACCAGGTCACCCTGTGATGGACTAGCATCCCATCCAGGGGGGAGTTGTAATACTCCTAGTCACTTCATAGTATATAAACCAGGTCACCCTGTGATGGACTGGCATCCCATCCAGGGGGGAGTAACAATACTCCTAGTTACTTCATAGTATATAAACCAGGTCACCCTGTGATGGACTAGCATCCCATCCAGGGGGGAGTAGTAATACTCCTAGTCACTTCATAGTATATAAACCAGGTCACCCTGTGATGGACTAGCATCCCATCCAGTGGGGAGTAGCAATACTCCTAGTCACTTCATAGTATATAAACCAGGTCACCCTGTGATGGACTAGCATCCCATCCAGGGGGGAGCAGCAATACTCCTAGTCACTTCATAGTATATAAACCAGGTCACCCTGTGATGGACTAGCATCCCATCCAGGGGGGAGTAGTAATACTCCTAGTCACTTCATAGTATATAAACCAGGTCACCCTGTGATGGACTAGCATCCCATCCAGGGGGGAGTAGCAATACTCCTAGTCACTTCATAGTATATAAACCAGGTCACCCTGTGATGGACTAGCATCCCATCCAGGGGGGAGTAGCAATACTCCTAGTTACTTCATAGTATATAAACCAGGTCACCCTGTGATGGACTAGCATCCCATCCAGGGGGGAGTAGCAATACTCCTAGTCACTTCATAGTATATAAACCAGGTCACCCTGTGATGGACTAGCATCCCATCCAGGGGGGAGCAGCAATACTCCTAGTTGGTTCATGCTACAGAAACCGGGTTTAAGCTCAGACCATGCGTGTGGGCCATCTGTGGCTGACGTGTGCGACTATACCTAGACTGAGAAGATTAGCAACTAGGAAGACGTTATTTTTTTTTTTTCAAACAAAAACATTAATTTACTTCAAATTCCTGGTTGAATTTGTAGTCACCATCCATGTGCAATACTTTAATATGGCGAGCAAAGTCCTCCACCGGAATCGATCCATGTTTCAATTCTGCAACAAAAAAGCACATAATTTGTCAAGTAGTGTACTTCTGGTGGGAAATTAAATTTAATGCTATATTAAGTAGCTATAGGACAGCCAAGGCTTTGCTTTCAGAAAAATCACGAGTACCGAAAAGCCAACTGAGCATGGCACTTAACCTTTATGTCCCAATAGTGTTATTTCGTAGAATATTGAAAAAAAAAAAAGGGTACCACACAAAAAGACTGCTGAAGAGGTTCCATTTGAAGGGTCACACCATAGGGCCATGCGCACGGTACTGGTGGTCACGGCCACAAATTTAGCTAAAAATTGCTCTGACTAGCTAGACAAAGTATAAATTAAACTATTCCAAATCAGATGGTGTTAAGATTTGGCCACAATTTTAAGTTTTTGAAGATATCTCCTGTGGAGTGTCTTTTGTCAATTAACAGTCGGTGTAATTATTGCAAGGAAAATAGTTGATTTAAAATGGACTCTTTTGAAACATTGCCCGTAACATTTGCACTCTCACCACACGTACAATTTAGTTTTTTTCAGCTGTAGTAAATAGTACTCTACAGCAATAAAACTTCCTAGCTAGTAAGAAGTAAAAACTTATGAATAATCAAAACCTTATTGACTAAGGCTACACCTAACGTAAAAATAAAAAATAATAATAATTATATAATTATTCTTCTTAACAGGTGAGCTTACTGCTTATAAGTCGTTTCCACTTCATTTCCAGCAGAAATATAGCTCAAAAAAGTATACATTTGAAATTTTCATAAAATCAGCTTCTGTTAGTAATATACAGAAATAACATTAATCATATTTGTTTGAAAATTGTACGAGATTTACAAAGTTAGACGGCCGTTTTTAAACGACATAAACGCTTTTACCGGGCATTGGCATGAATTATGGGCATCCTGGTGTGCCATGGCACAAACAGTTGTGTGTTAATTGTGCGTTAATCATGCGTAAATCGTGCGCAAATCGTGGGGGAGGAAAATGAGCTCCTTTAACCTCATACCCCAAACCCAGAGCCGGGAGAGCTTGCTTTAATACAGACTAAATGCAGGGCCAGGACATCAAAGATTCCTAAAAACAAAGACTTCTTCTAAGACTAAACAATGTCATTTTTAACTTTATATTTTACAAGCCCAGTTAGTCATTAAGCCAATGATTGCATACACTGCAGTACCATTAAATCCTAACAGGAATATTTATTTTACAGTCTTTTTTTAGGTTTTGATGGAAGTACCATACATGTATATTTGATCCAATTGTATCTGATTATTTTTTATGTTTTATTCTAATGGGATTTATATGTTTCCTGTTTCTAGTTATATATCCATGCAATACATAACAATACTTTGTTAAAACCTCCTGGTGATTTTTTCCGTCAGTGAAAATGAAACAAAAAAAAATTGATTTCCTTTATTTGTGGTTGCCAAAGGTTTTAAATCCAAACTAAGGCTTTTACAACAAATTTTAGGATTTTTTTTTTTCAAAGAAACCAGATGATCTAGCTTAATTCACACATCCACATTTCCTCAGTCAATAATAATTATGTCAAGATGAAGAAAAAATTACCTGTAATTGTAACCACAAAACCATTTTAAATGTTAAGAAAAACTAAACTGCTGAAGATGGGTTTGTAAAGGTTGATTTAATTATAATATGCTTGCTTAAATTGGCAAAGTCTGAATTATAACTAAAAAGTTAATTTAATTTATTATGCAGGAAATATATGTTTGTAGAAAATATTTTTTCTGTGCTGTTTTATGCTTATCAATAAAAATTAGCAGCAAATTAATATAAACAAATGCCAAGAATAATAACTCACAAAATCAGAATCGATGCCTTTCCTATAAATTTTCTCCATTGAAACTTGTCTGTAAATTCACCAGAAATCAAAAAAATTTCCTTCTGTGCTTAATATTCAGGATCCAAGTCTCATCAATATTTCACAATATTCAATTCAGTAAATAATCATTAAATTGATTACCGATATCACAGTGACATCCAATTTATCATATTGAATACTTGCCATAAATATTGTTGTTCATTGCTGCAGGCTAATTGTGTCACCAAAGAATCTTCCTCCACTTGCAGAATATAAGTGACCACATGATTTATTTAACAGTGTATTATTTTTCAACACAGACATGTGTTTTTGAATATTCCATCTGTTGTAATTATTGTGTGCTTTTATTTCCCACAAGATCAATAATTTTCACTTCACAAATCTAAGTTGATCCTGGACTTAGGAAAATTTGTCATGCAAGCAAAATAATTTTTAATACCAGTATTCATATACAGTGTACATGTAACTTTTACAAATTAACAAAATTCAAAATTTTTCCATGGAAAAAAAACAACAACAATTTCTAATTACTATTATTCTGTTTAAGAAAAAGTAGGCAAATTTAACATTAAATTTTAAATAATGTACATGTACAATAATATATGTTGAAGAATGAAATTATCCTCTTTTAATTAATTTATAATTAAAGTTTTTTTTTCCACTTTTTCTATTCAAATGTTCTGGGCTTTCATTACTAGCTGGCAACATACTACAGTGTTATAAAAAATAACCGCATAACTACAGTTTGGCGGAAATCATGGCCATTTTAAGACAACAATAATATGGAATACTTTCATTGTTTTATGTCCGGCTACTTTCCTTGCGGATGGTTCTTCAGAGCTTAACAACTGCCCCAAATTAATGTTCTAGACTGTTCAATTTTAAACTCATTTCCTAGACCAGCTACATAAAAAAATACATGTATGAAAACTTTGAATTGAATGCAGCGATATTAGTTCTGTAAATTGATAAATAAGGGGATCTTGTTATAAAGAATGACACATGTTCAATATGATTGCTTTCAAAGTGCAATTAATACTGTTTGTTAAAATTCCATTTTAATTTTTGTATTTAAAAGCATATTCTACATGCATGTTATCAAAACAATGAGCTTCCAGTACATGCAGTCACTAGTCAGAATAAAAATAAAATGATAAAAAGAATGTGCAAGGTCAATGTACTTGCATGTATATACCAGTTAATGATTGTCAAAATTCAGCGAACGCCATACAGCGCTCCAAGGTCATTTTTGCAATAAGTCGCCTACATTTTTAAAATGGTCGCCATTGGAAAATTTCGGTCGCCAAAAATTGTCGTTACATTAACATGAAGACACTACTGCTAAACGTTTTCAAAATGGCCACTCAATGAATTCGAAGCTGTGTTACGCAGCCTTATGCCAGTACACATGTCTTGCGATGCAAGAGGAACAGATTCATCATTAACCTTATACAGGAGAAAAGCATGGTAGTATTTCTTTGATTTAATGATGATTCAATTAAAAATCGATAAAACGTAAAGTCAACTTTATTGTTTTGAGCTTAAAAAAATGGTCAAAACCAAACCAAACAAAACCAAAATGGTCGCAGCTTGGAGCGCTGCCATATCAACATACATGTAGTGACATGTAACTACTAATGCACGACCTCGTGATCGCATGATCATAATACCTGATTAACAGGATTGGTTCCAATTTTGTGTAATATGCACAAGCATGATTTAATGGATAAGAAAACATGTTAAGAAATCTCCCGAGTTTGATTAGTATGCCCCCTCAGAGTTGAAAGTAAAGAACTGACCCCTGATCGGACAAATTAAATTAAAAAAATAATAATTAAAATCAATTTAGAGTTCAGAGTGTCAGAGTTCTAGCATGCGAGTGCTACTGTAATTGTGGACACTTTCCAGATCTAATTGGAATTTGGAAATGCTGGTTTTTGAGGAGAGGGGAAACCCGGAGTACCCGGAGAAAAACCTCTCGGAGCAAGGAGAGAACCAACAACAAACTCGACCCACATACAATGTCATGTAAGACGTCGGGCCGGGAATCGAACCCGGGCCACATTGGTGGGAGGCGAGTGCTCTCACCACTGCACCACCCCTACTCCTCCGTCCTTACAACTCTACAACATTGTTTAAGATAATTAAATTATATATCAAACAAGTGTTTCATCAGAATATCCAAACACCAAGAAGAGGGTTGAAAAACAAGATGCAGCCTAGCATTTTTAACCCACTTCGAGGTGTTTGGATACATGTACCTAATGAAACACACTCTTGATTGTTTGCTTCTCAAACTGATCATTTAATGGGAATAAAATTGTCACAATCTATGCTAATAATATTAAGACCAGATACCCAAATCTCCTTCACGGTTGGTAGTGATTTTCTTTGTGTTCTCGTCATGAATAAGATTTGGTGTCTCTGATATTTTATTTGCTTTCTGTGGAATATCTTTGTGGGTTTAATTTTCATGAACCTTTAACAATGTCTGATGTCTCCACTCTCACCTCCCTGCAACACTATACATGTATACCTGCCAAGTCTCACGCCTGTGAGTCCAAAACTCCGATCTCACGCCAACTCACCCTTATATGGAGCAATTTCTCATGCCCGACTTACAGATTTGCGCTTTCAGCCTTAACTGATCGCATGATCCAATTAAAAATATAGTTACATTCATTCATGAAAATTTGGTACTTTCTTGTAGGTTTTTATTGTCTCGATCTGAACATTAGGATTACAGCTGGGTGTTATTAAACGGGGGTCTGGAGTCTATGGAAACTTCTGAATTCTTCGGAAAATCTGTGGACAACTTCGGACATCTTCGGAATAGTGTCACTGAGATCATATCAAAATTCAGAAGCAGTTTTCGATAAAATTTCTAATTAAAAATGTTTATGGAATTGTAGAGAGTTTAAAACTACACATCTGGGCCAAATTTTGAAGCACAGGAGCATTTCATTCAAGAGTTATAGGCGAATGAGTATATAGACATTTTTAGTAAGAAATGTATGGAGCAGCCATCTTGGTGTCCCACTTAGGGACACCAACATGGCGGCCAAAAATTTAAAGACTTTAAAGTCTTAATAACACCAAAAATCTCAATACAAAATATTGTATTCACTATAAGAGGCATGAAATCGGCTTATAATCATCTATAATTCATTAATAACACACGCCAATCACTCGGAAAAAGTTGACAGGTATATACAACACTGTTCCCATGGGTAAGGCAAGTGACCATTACTGTACATATTGCAAGCTCAATATTTACAACCGATCAAGCAAGCAAGTAAATTTTCTACCCAAATGCTACAACTCAATTGGTGCTTTGCTTATTGAAGAATTAAAAAAGAACATCTTACTTGATACACCAATTAGACTTGGTCGTCGTTTGGTTGGAGTTGGGGGAGGTGGTTCATTCTGCACACTAAAGAAGCCGTTACAATACGCCTTGCAGCAGCACTGAAGTGTCTGTCGTCTAAAAGAGATGTCAGATAACAAGAATTTGACATGGCTGAACTAGTCCATGATGAAAATGACTATGGACTGCGGTCCACACATTGATTTCGCTTACAGAATCATTATTTTTATTTTTGTTTTCTTGTGCATCTTTCATACAATTTTGACCAAACATTAAAATTATGTAAAATGCATAGTTCCAAAAAATATCCAGACCCCTACCACAGAGGGAATTTCAAACAGGACCCCTCCCCACCCCTTCGGATTTTCCATTTTCACAAGGAAATGTTGACCCCCTCACCCCTCTAGAATTTCCACAGAAATATCGCCCACCACCCATAACCCTCTGGAAAGTTTTTTCCCTTCCTTTAGAAGGGTTCAAGAGTTGAACAAACACTAAACCAAAGGCCGCATGTCGATAGGCATTCATTTGTTAATTTATTTTATAAACGATCCTAAAGCTGCGTTAAATGACAGACTCAACCACAGACTCAAAAGTTAGAACCACCTTGTACAGCATAGTAAACAGCACCACAGGAAAATACTGCTCAGTAGCTTTCATTTGAATGGTCAAACTTTAGGATTTCATCCACAGACTCAAAAGTTAGAACCACCTTGTACAACATAATACATAGTACCAAAGGAAAGTACTGCTTACTGAATTGTCACACTACATTAGGGGTGCAATTTACATCAAACTATTGATGTATTGTAATAGTTGGTGTCACAATTAGCAATCGAGCAATCGATAGTAAAATCAACTATTGATAACAATAATTTATTATTGTGATAGTTTGGCCTGACAATCGATAGTTTCAATTAATAGTAGCCAAAACAAAAAAACAAACAAATCAACGAATTTTGGCTGCAAATTTGATTAACTTACAGCTGTAATATATTTTATTGGACCTTGATTGAAATTTACAGTATATAATGATTAAACTATAATATTCAGTTTGTGTTTTACATTGCTATAAGGTGGACAACACAATCCATCAGTGCCATTTTCATTTTTCATGTAACATAATTTTCCTAGGGGTGAGGGGGGGGGGGGGGGGGCTACTCAATGAGATCACATGATGCGCCAAAACAATCATGGCGGACGAAAAAGTGATTCTTCAAAAGCCTGTTTTTTACTTTTGCAATACTATCGCAATACTGATCCAACTATTGCCGTAATTTTAATTATTGCAATTAATTATTTAAATTGCAATAACTCAGTAGTCACCCCTACACTACATGTACATGTAGGATTTCATCCACAGACTCAAAAGTTAAACCACATTATCAGATTCAAGGTACATGTAATTTGACTCCTGGCAGTAAATGTTTTTTTTTAAATTATTATTTAAAAATAATATGAATGTTACCTTAAACGAAGATAAACTCCAACTGCAGCAACAACAACTAAAACTCCCAAAACCACAGCAAGAAGAACACCAAGCAAGTTCTGATCTCTTGTTTGTTCTGATTCAGTAGTGGTAGCTGCTGTACCAACAGTAGTTGCCGTACCAACAGTAGTGACTGGTGCTGAAGGAGTCAATGGGCAACCTGTATAATTAACAAACAATTATAATAATTTATTATACTTAACAGTAACATACATGTATAATATATAATTTGAGAACTTTCAAAACATCACTCATTTACGACCATAAATCACGAAGATGCAATTTTTTTATTTATATATATATTTTTTTATTCTTAACAAACTTTTGCCAAGGACATCAAGGTACACTGCACGCCCTTGTATGTGCATGATTGTACACAAAACACTTCTTTCAATGGTCTCCAATGGTCTCCAATGGTCTGGGATTTTCTTGGATTTTGATGTTTGTCACTCCATATGGAAGTTTAAAGAGTTAAAATACACTGTTAGTAGTATCTAAACTCTTACCCTTAACATTAAGCTTGGTAGTTCCATTGTGGGCATTGGAAATGTTATTTGTGGGACTGCAAATGTATGTGCCTACCCAGGAACAGTTGACATTGTTGATTGTCAATGTAGCACTTTTCTCTGGAAATGAAGAAAAAAAATATGATGCAGTCATTATAAATTACCATTTTTACCACAATTGCCGGTAGTCTCGCAATCTAACTGGTCGATGCAGGTGGTAAATGAGAGTGCAAAAACTTATGATTTGCCATAAACACATCTCGAGGAATCTGTGTACAATCATGTAGCTGATTCATGAATTTGCACATCAATTTAAAAGGACAGATTTTCAGGACTTTCCAGGACCTTGAAAAATTCACTCATTTTGCAGCCTTTTCCAATCCTGGAAAAAAGTCCGTGAAACAAAATTTTTACAATAAGCAACAGAGGACTTTTTCTGTGTTTGCATAGCCTCGTCAAACCACAAGAGGGGTTGGGAGAATTCGAGACAGTTATGCAAACCTAAGACGCAGTCGAGGGTTTGCATAGTAAAGTCGCACTCAAGCCACAATGGCCCACACGGCCGGAGCTTAAACCCGGTTTCTGTAGCATGAAGCAACTAGGAATATTGCTACTCCCCCCTGGATGGGATGCTAGTCCATCGCAGGGTTACCCCCAGCATTTTGTCGCCGGTACCCATTTATACACCTGGGTGGAGAGAGACAGTGTGGAGTAAAGTTTCTTGTCTAAGGAAACAACACGACGGCAGAGACCAGGCTTCGAACCACCGACCTTCAGGTTGAAAGTCCGACACGCTAACCACTAGACCACCGTGCCGCCCACACAGGTTTGCATAACTTTGCTAAAATTGAAAAATAGCCTGGTCCTTAATGAGTTGATAATTATTTTTAAATTATATTATTTTTGTACTTGAAATTACTTTTAATTTAATAATTACAAGTTTGGCAAAAGCTTTGAAATGTTTTCAAATTGTGCCAGGAAACACAAAGAGTGTGATGTCACAACTGTGTTTACATACTGTCATACTCTCATCTAAAGACACCTACATGTATCAACCAATAAGAGTGCATGTACTATTATATATATCTAGTTAAAAATTTTACAATTTAGGCTTTTAAGGAGTTTAAGTGCTCAGTTTTTCTAATGATTCTAATCAGTAAATAGGCAAGTGGAGATGTTGTGGTTCAGTTTTATTCTTGGTTCAAATTTTATTTTCCTTTGTTTAAAACTCATTATCATACATTACCATAGCCAAAAACAAAGGAAAATAAAATTTGAACCAAGGATAAAATTGAACCACAACAGAGATGTTAAGGCTGACCAGTTTTCCAGACCAGTCAAAAATACATTTTCACAAGCAACTTTACATGTTAACAAGAAAATTAACGATATGAAAACTACATGACGTTTCGATACATGTCATCATTGTCGAATGAATAAATCGAGGGTAACGGTTCAGCATATTTATAGGAATAAGGGTGTGAGAAAATAAATTAGAATACGTAGCATGAAAGCATTTAAGTAAAGAGTTTCGTGCGAATGGAATCCGTTTGCGTGTTCAGTTTTTGCTTTCATGCCACGTATTCTAATTTATTTTCTCACACCCTTATTCCTATAAATATGCTGAGCCGTTACCCTCGATTTATTCATTCGACAATGATGACCAGGGTTTTCATTAAGAATTGTATTAGCAGGAGAATAGTGTAAAGTAACAGGAGAATATTATGAAAGAGCAAAGATAGCTACATATGGCCATCGAAATTTAGCCAGAGAATTCTGCGTATTAGGCGGAGAATAATTTCTCCGATCTCCGATGCCTAATGAACACCCTGGATGACATGAAGTCATCAAAACGTCATGTAGTTTTCATATCGTTAATTTTCTTGTTAAAATGTTTATCAAAATCAATTTTTATTAGAACTTTACATGTAGCTCCCAAAAAGTATAATTATATTTTTTTTTTCTGGATCACTTTTATATGCAATTGAATTCAATACTGAATGCAAATTTATGAAATGTACATGTAAGAAGACTGATGTAAATTTATGAAGACTGATAAAAGGTATGCATACATGTACATGTACGTATACATAAATTTACAATGTACTGTATGCACACTGCACTTACCTTCAGGAATACGGGTATCATTAAGAAACCAAGCTAAATCGGTTACTGGTGGTACAGCATTGATTTCACAAGAAATGGAAATATTGCCCCCGTGTTCTACTTCAATGGAACTTTTTGAAATAGTTCCCTCCGCACCATCTGTGTTTCAAGGGACAAAGAGTTCAGTGAGAAGGCATGTTACCATAAATGCTGTAACTATTAACCCCCTGGGGGGGTATTTATTTTAAGGCCTTCTAAAGCTGAGAGCTTAATAGAAAAGGGGGGAGGGAGCTTATTTAAAACCCGCCAGGAATTTAAGACAATCAGAAAGTATTAAAACTGTCCCTATAAAATTGGAACTTGGAAATGTTGAGATCAAGAATATATACAATGTAATGTGATTATAACCTGACCTAAGTGACTGCATGTGACTTCTTTTGTTGGAGGAGGAGGGTGGGGCTTAATAGAGAAGACTCAAGCTCAGGAGGGGGGGGGGGGGGAGGTTGAGGGAGGGGGGGGGGGCTATGTAAAGTAACCCATAAAAATGCCTTCAGAATTTAAACTTGGTGTGTTATGCATGTACTGTATAAAGTTATGAGTTTTAAAAAAATTGCACCACAACATACATGTATATTATTATTATGAAACACTTACATTCAACAGTCACAGTATGATTTTCTCCTGAAGTTGAGTTATAACATCTGTAAATTCCATGTTTCTGTCTTGAGATTTTTGCTAATGTCAAAGATTGGCCTGTTTCATTTATTCTGTTTCCAGTCCAACTAATGTTGGAGCCACTTAAACTGCAGTTTAAAGTAATGTTACGACCCTCTCTTACTACATGTGGTACATCTGAAATAAAGAATTGGTAAATATTATGATTACATGACAATTGTACGATTGATTTTCAGTTTATTTTTTAATTTTTTCATCAATTATGATATTTAACCCTTTCACTCCCAAAGCCAATTATGGCGACATGTTTATTTATTTTTTTATAAATAAAAAATGAAAATTTTAGACTAATAAAGACTTTTGCCGATACGGCAACCATATTGACCACTGAACAACTACATGTAATTTCAATGGTCATTATGGGATGCCCACTGAAGCAAAATCAATATGGCTGCCGTATCAGTAAAAAGGTGTATGGTTTTGCACATGGCTTAATTCGCTTTAAAAAAGAGGCTAAAGGTTAAACTTACTGTCCCACACATTGTATAATTGGAATAAGGTCCCAAGTGCCTCCTGATCTGAATCCAAATTCTCCCTTTGTTACATGAGCATATCCAAAACAAACTGAAAGGAGAATCTAGCAGTTGATCAGAAGTCACTTAGGGCTTCCACTCACCCCTTCTATTACATTATGAGATCAAGATTTCTATCATGTGATAACCATTAGGCTACTCATTCTACTCACTTTCTACAACAGAATAGATAGTGAGTAGCGTAGCCAATACGAGGACAGCATTCATAATAAAACGCTAGCAGATTTATACTAATTCAAGATAACAATAACAAGTTTAAAGCATGCTCCTGGTCAGCCATGTATAGCACTTGAAGTTCTAACCTTTTAGTCTATGGACAAAACCCTATGGTGTGACCATTCAAACGAAACCTCTTCAGCAGTACTTTTGCATGGTACCATTTGTTCTAACTTTTGAGTCTGTGGACGAAATCCTATGGTGTGACCATTCAAACGAAACCTCTTCAGCAGTACTTTTGCATGGTACCATTTGTTCTAACTTTTGAGTCTGTGGACGAAATCCTATGGTGTGACCATTCAAACGAAACCTCTTCAGCAGCACTTTTGCATGGTACCATTTTGTTCTAACTTTTGAGTCTGTTGATGAAATCCTATGGTGTGACCATTCAAACGAAACCTCTTCAGCAGTACTTTTGCATGGTACCATTTGTTCTAACTTTTGAGTCTGTTGATGAAATCCTATGGTGTGACCATTCAAACGAAACCTCTTCAGCAGTACTTTTGCATGGTACCATTTGTTCTAACTTTTGAGTCTGTGGACGAAATCCTATGGTGTGACCATTCAAACGAAACCTCTTCAGCAGTACTTTTGCATGGTACCATTTTGTTCTAACTTTTGAGTCTGTTGATGAAATCCTATGGTGTGACCATTCATACGAAACCTCTTCAGCAGTACTTTTGCATGATACCATTTGTTTTTAAATATTTTACAAAATGAAAATTCGGGTTAAAATTTAGATATTTTGGCACTCTTGGGAGTTTAAGGGTCGAGGGCGAAAGGGTTAACCACAAAAACCATTTAGCAAGACCAGAAGTTCTAACATTACACTTGAGATAAGATCTAAAACTAGGAAGACTATGAAGGATAGATCCACAAAATCTGCTTATATTAAATTTACAATGTATTAACTGTCTCAGCCATATTTTGATTTCTAGGACAAAATGAAAATAACAATGTTTGTAATAAACTCCCGTTGTGAAATTTATCAATTTTATTCTGATCAAAAAAGGATTTATTGAAATAAATTCGCTGCATGAGAAAGGTAAATAAGTGGATTAAACCCTTCTGGATCAGTCGATTTTCTCTTAACCGCAAAATACAATTTAATTCGGTCCCTGACATTTTAGATGATTATCACGCAATTCAATCAGATGTTTTAATCAGATAGCTGAAGGCTTAATTCCACGGATGTCCACTTATATAGACTTGAGCATATTTTAGTTAAAACGTGTTTTTCAACTGCTATACTGTTAAATATTAGGGCGGTGGGTGGTTAGTGATTTTACAGGTAATAATACGTCTTATTCATAAAGTGACAAAAGGTCACTTTGATGTGGTAACGAAAGCATTTAGCTTACATCCGGCGGTCGCTAGAAATTCACCGTAAAACGCGACTTTTGAAACTGATCAGCTTGTACATTTTTCTGCTCGTAAAATAAACTAATTGCAAGTACCAATGTTAAAAAATTGAGAGCAAAAGCTTGCAAAGCTTAAATAAGCTTAAAATACTGAAAATGATCCTTTCAATTTTGTTTTGAATCAAGCTCAAAATAATGTTAGACTTGTGGCTGAATGGGTTTGATCGATTGAACACTGTTCTGGGTTGTGAGTAATCTGTAAGGGATTTTAAAAAAAAGCAAAACAATTCCAAACTATCCCACCTTGTTGAGATGACAGCACACTGACCAAAGACGTAAGCAGCCACAGTACTTGTAGTGTGTAAACATTTATAAAAGTCCTAGAAGTGAAGCTGACAGCGAGAGGATTCCTGCTGAATCTGTCACGGCACGAAGCCACAAATCTTCCATTCATCACTTTTTTGCTGATATATATAGCGTTAAAATGTTATCGCCCAGCCCATACTGATAAGCGAGTCAAGAAAAAGTCGTGAATGGACCACGTTCTACGATCGATTTATGTCTTTTTGCTCGGTTTATCGGCTTACTTCCTTTTGTACCAACCGCCGCCATCTTAAAAATACAAAATATCACGTGACTGCTTAAGACACATAGCTGAAACTGAGACGAATTACGAAATATGGAATTTATATGCGAACAGGAAAACGTATCATCACGGCAGAGAGAGAAAATAAATGAATAAGCTGAGGTTTGGTAATAGTACTTGTTGTATGATTAGTCCGATCAAGTGTTCTAAATGTTCTTTTTGCCAGTAGCTGCTGTGATCCAGGTACAAGGATGTATCCCCCAGGCGGGGGAGGGGTGGGCTGAGACCCCTACTCAAATTGCCTGGACTTTTTTTGGGGGTGGGGGAGGGGGGGCACCCCATCGTAACTTTAAGAGCATTAAGGCTATAACAATGAAACCTACAGGGTACATAGTACGTCCAAAACTGTCTCCTTTCAGGTCCGCACAACGATGACGTCATATGACGTAGTTATTAGGTAATTAATTATACGGCCGCCATCTTGAATCCGCCATCTTGGATTTCTGAAATTTTTCAAAACTTCTTAAAAACCGTCCAAGTGACTCAAAATTAATCAAAACCAATAAATAAACACTAAATGATGTAAAAATGTAAAAGTTATACCAATAAACATGGTTTTTCTTCATTCAAAGGTACAAATATGTAAATTTAAAAAAACATGGCTGTCAAAATCTTGTTGCCATGAAAACATCAAGTCACGTGATCAATAAATTGTCATATGAAATTGTTGCCAGATAAATTTTAGGAAAAGTCACAAAGTTTCATGGCATTTGCATTGAATACATATTAAAGAAGTTATGAATGTTGACAGCCCCACCCACGCCTCCCCCCCCCCCCCCAGGCAAAATAGGGTTAAATAAATTCAGCAGAAAAATCGAAAATAAGAAAGAAAGAAAATAAGAAACGTGAAACAACTCACTTCACAGCAAAAGTTGGAAATTATTCTGCTGTTCACAGGAAAACAAATGTGATGCTTAATCTCGAGCTCTCTAAAATCTTAAATGACCACCGTTACAATTATTGCGGTACCTTTGAGGGGATTGAGCTGAAAAATATGACAGAATATGACATGTGTTGTTTTAGAATATTGGTACCAGCCCTTAGGGGTAAAAATCCATCTCAGCCACACCCATCAAATTAGATTATGGTATGTCCTGATCAGCAGATTTTCTCAACTGTTTCCTAGGGAGTCCCCTTCTTACATTTATATTTACATTTTTTATTGCAAAGATTATTTTAATTGTGTAATGGCTTAGCAGCTTATAAATAATTGTAGTGTTAATTATTGTGATTCTAATTGAAACAGCCGCTGAATGATTTTCATTTTTCAGTTTAAGCTGATAATTGAATTTTCAAGTAGGTCATTCCATTTTTCACGGTTCCTTTGGCTTTCATTGAAAATTTTCCATACTTTGTAGCTTCATTGCTGAGTTTGTGTTGACGAAGATGATTGTTTTGTAAAGTGATCATTTTATATAGTTAGGGATTGGGATGGACCATTTTATTTTTGATGGAGGCTGGGCAATTACCAAAAAAAATTCATGCACAGTGAGCCAAAGAAAAAATGTATCGAACTTCCCCAAACAAATTATTGCACAACCTCAGGACGGAAAAAGAAATTCATGCTCAGAAAAATTGCCCAACCCCCACTCCCCCCCCCCCCCCAAAAAAAAAAAATAAATAAATAAATAAAATAAATAATGATAAAATGGTCTATCCCTTTAATACCATTGGTTTAGTGTAGTCTACTTGTTCTTTGTGTACCATATTTTCTCATCAGGGGGCATTGAAAAGGT
The DNA here is from genome assembly GCA_022457155.1 of Cladopsammia gracilis. Lineage (NCBI taxonomy): Eukaryota > Metazoa > Cnidaria > Anthozoa > Scleractinia > Dendrophylliidae > Cladopsammia > Cladopsammia gracilis. Next base: position 186,889 of record JAJGOT010000763.1, on the reverse strand, counting down.
AGGAGCCACCCAGAGACAGGGTGGGATGGGGGAGTATGGGGTACAGTAGTTAAGACCCCCACTGTTCCCCCACCTCCTCCTCCGCTCCCTCCCCCCCCCCCCCCTTCCAACCCCACAAAACATAGGCAGGTGAATAGCAAAACTATCCGAGGTTTGAGTAGCCAATCAGAGCATGCAAAAAACAATATCTACTATGCGTTGTAAACGGCAGCATCCCTTAGCTCAAAATCATGCATGACAGGCACCTCAGGTAGTTTAATGTACAGGACTGTGCTCTTAGCTGCACCCTGCACCTCAGGCTATTAACTTTTGTCTTTGGATGACTAGAAAAACTTACTTTTTGCATAAAGCTAAGGGCTTATACATCATTGGAGGTTTTTAATTATATGCAGACAAAACTATCTGGAACTTATTTAGGGATAAAAATTGCCTAGTTCCTAGGCCTCTTTATTTCGCCGCGGTCGATCCGTTTCGGTCCATCCGTTTCAGGTCACGTGGTACGTCACCGAAACGAATTGACCGTGAAGGACTGGGAGAAAGCCGTACAGGAACTAGGCAAGGATAAAAACTAATTTTGAAATGGTTAGCTTCTATTTGCTGTTGTGGATATCACTACCCATAACAGTAAATAGTTTTGTTTGCATAGTTTTGTTGTGTTTGTTTGCATAGTTTTGCATAGTTTGGATAGTTTTGTGAGAATATAATTAAAAACCTCCACGACGTACAAGCCAAGCTAAGTGCTGGGCTCCCCAGATTTCATCGTTGTTGGGAGCCTTTGGGTTCCCTGTGATTCTTCTTAGAGCACACCCTTGTATGAATCATTACCATAATAAGAGACAACGAAAAACAAAAATCAAACTGGTTTCAAAATTTTAATTAAACCAAATTAAAATTTGAGCCACAACATATTTACTAATCATAATTGAAGGGCTCCCAACAAGAATGTCCCAAGTATGTTTTTGGTAACTTTCACTAAAATTGCATGTTTTAGGCTTTTAAAAGCATAGTTTTGTCAAATAAATGATTTATTATTGTTAAGGTACTTAAAACAGATCCAAAATGGGGAAGAAAATCCACCTCTTTGAGAAAATGTTTTGGGCCCCTTTGACACCCTATGGCCCCCAACTTTTCAAAAAAAAAAATCCTGTTCGAAGATTTGTTGACCAAGCTGGTCTAAATCCTTTCAGTCATATTTACATGATCCAGTCATAATTTTGGTAAGTGAGTCCCTTTTGAGGCTAAAAATCCAAGATTTCAGTGAAAATTTTCCAAAACTTACTTAGGACGTTGTTGTCGGGAGCCCTTCAATTATTTCAGTTCATTTTATCCAAGAAATTACTAATTTGATGACACCAGTTAACAGATTTAATTCAATACACATTTATGCATGGGAAAATGTCCATACAAAAACTACATTATGATGTAAATTGATTCAGAGAATTTTAACAGAAAGAAAATCCAACCTATCTGTCCCATTGGAATAAATATATCAATACGAAATTTAATCGAGATGGTTACAAAATAACATACAAATAACATTTCGAATTCCCAGCTTTTATGTTACAAAAATAAATGGCATATCCAAGGGCACACTTTGTAACTTTGAGTTATTGTTTCAAACATTAATTTTTAAATTTACAACCCCAAAGTTAAAGATTTTTGGTCTTTGAAATCCTATTTATATCAAAACATTTCGAGACAAGATGACCACTTGATATTTTGCTCTGCGACAACAAAGGGATGTTATTATATACAACGTACACAAAATACAAGTTAGCTCATTCACCCAGAAAGAGGAACTAGGAGAAGCGATGCAAATCAGAATATTTTGACGTTCAATTTTGCTGCCTTATTATTGTAGATTACTTAACGAGTCAAAACTTGGCTATTAATTACTGAATATTCAGCTGAAAGTAGTAAAACATATAAGACTTTCATTAAAATATCACGCCTTGTTTAAACAAAAGCTAATATAATCATTTCAAAAGAAAGATCTGCGAAAAAATATTGGACTGTACTTCTACTTTGAGATTTTTTCTTTTCGCAGCAAGACGTCCTTCTCGAAAAGACAAACATCTAAAGAGTTAAGATTAAATTGCGAGTATATTAGTACGTTCCATGGCTATATTCAACACTAAAAATGTCTGGTAAGATAATTAGGAGGCGTCTTCGATTCGCTGGTATCCTGAAGAACCGCCAGGACGAAGGCCATATTTCTTTCGAATTTCATCTCGTTTTACATCTCGTTCGCTTCGCTTTTGAGCATGAATAGCTTGCATTTCTTCCCGTTTGCGCTTTAACTTGGCGTCTTCTTTCTCCATGCGCTTTTTCTTATACTTTTGGCATCGGCGACAGCAACAGCAATAGATGCAACAACCGAGGAACAACAAGAACACACCAATAACGCTCGGAATTAATATTATGAGAACATTTCCCGAAATACGACATTGCCCGTAGAACCACTTCTTGTGCGGGCAATCTCGAGGAACAATCTTCGTCCAGCCAGGATAGTTGCCGCATTTTTTATTGGAAGAACACCAGTAACACTGTGAATTCCCTGTGCAGTCGCTGCAAGATTTGTTAAACTTGGTGCAGTCGACATCTTCGGCAGAAACTGGCATCGTGAAATAAACAACGCTCCCGAAGACCACAAGCGACAGACACAACAAGCGATGTTCAAAATTCATGATTAACTGTGTTCAATATTCTTCAGCTATGAACCAGGTTTCGTCTTTGATATTCAGTCTGTTTTCTTTCAAGTCCACTTCTTCCAAATCGAGTACAGGCCTTCGATGTCAGAAGCTAAGTGATTTGAGAAATCTCGTTCACGTCGGTCAAGGAAATGTTTACCTTTCAACAAAAATAAATCGATTTCTCTCCTTCCTGCGAAAGGTTTCCAATGCTCTAGCGATGTAGAGAAGAATGGTTTTGCTGTTAAAAGCTACCTCGTAAAAATCGGAATATATTGGTCACAAAATCGGCACAATTTTTGCGCAAGGAATTTTTCACAGCGAAGTGGCGAGAAAATGAAATGTGCAACCGCCGTTTGTGCATATCAGGAGCACGCACGCTCTTACGTCACATAAATTTAAAACAAATTTTTGTCCAACCGGGGAGGGCAGCAGAAACAATAATAATTGCTAAACAAAGTCTTAAAAAAGTACAAAAGTGAAAGAAAGAAGCCTGTTTGTAGATAAAACGTAGATTTATTAAAGTATTTCGAGCTAAAACTGATATTTTATGCAGTGCAAAGTTTAAATCTAGGAGGTGAAAAATTTTCCTAACCCCCTCCTCCCTTAGCAGGCGTTTACGCTTCGGTTCCCAAGAAACGGGAATTTTCTCGTGGCTTAAAATAGATAACAAATGGATGGCAAAAAAGCTTTTAAACTCGTTTTTCTCTTGAATAAATTTACAATTCTAATGAAGAGCTAGATGATCCGTGATCCCTCAATCATTGCATCTTTTAAACCCTGGTTTTGACTCGCGATACAAGCATAAGCACAAGCGGAAAGAATTTCCGTCAACTGAGAACGAACGTGACGAAAGATTGATTTTTCAACTGCTGATGCCTGCGCTTTTATGCCAGGCTTTTATGCTTTACTGACCTACAAACATTTAGTTCTAGATCTGAAGGGGTGGGAAGTGGGTGATTATGAAAAAATATCCTGCAAGCCAACTCTCTTAGAAAAAAATGGTTTTTTTAGCAATAAAAATTATTGCATCGACAGAGCTAAAGAAAAAAATTCGAGTTCTGACAAGATTACGAGCTAGGGGGGTTCAGGGAGGGAAAATTAAGGGGGGGGGGTCCGGAGAAAATTAGTGGGGTATGGGGAAAAATAGAGGGCTTCGGGGAAAATCAGTGAGGTTCGGAGAAAATTAGGGGGGTCCGGGGAAAATCAGGGGGGTCTGTCCGGGTTATGGTCTTCGGAAATGGCTACAAACAAGAAGGTAGTCCGGGCATCGCACTGCAGTTTCAATCAAACAAATCAACACACTACAAAATTACATGAAAATAATAGCAGTCACTGACCGAGGCACTATGAACTTTTTTTTGTCAACTGTACGCTTCTGTATCTGCAGAGGAGAAGGTGACCTGATCAACTCTCGGCTTTCATAAAGTGAAAGAAATCAACAAGTTATCAGAACGCTCGAAGAGTCAGGCCTTAATTAATCATCGATAAATGATGATTCGAATCAGGCCTGATTCGACCGGCAAATTTGTTCGTTCTGTTAATGAACGTTCACTAATGTGAGATTCTGACTGGAAAAACTCGTAAAAAATTAAAAAGGAAGAAAGGAAGAAAAAAAAAGATGAACGACGTAAAAGATAGTACTTGCGCGGAAAATGATCGCTATAGCATTTACACGTGGAGTTCATTGTTAATTAATAGATTTTTTAACCAGGATATCGTTATGGGAGTGGGGGGGGGGGGGGCACAAAGTGCCTGCGCTATTGAAACTTTCAACATTCATAACTTCCTTAATATTTATTCAAACGCCATCAAACTTTGTGACTTTTCCTAAAATTTATCTGGCAACAATTTCACATGACAATTTTTGATCACGTGACTTGATGTTTCCATGGCAACAAGATTTTGACACCCATGTTTTTTGAAATTTGCATATTTGTACCTTTGAATGAAGAAAAACAATGTTTATTGGTATAACTTTTATATTTTTACGTCATTTAGCATTTATTTATTGGTTTTCATTAATTTTGGGTGAATTTGGACGGTTTTTAAGAGGTTTTAAAAAATTCAGAAATCCAAGATGGCGTATCCAAGATGGCGGCCGCATAACTAATTACCTAATAACTACGTCATATGACGTCATCGTTCCATTGTGCGGACTGCAAAGAAGACAGTTTTGGACGTACTATGTACCCTCTAGGTTTCATTGTCATAGCCTTAATGTTCTTGAAGTTACGAAGGGGAGGGGGGGGGGTGCACAATGTGCCCCCCAGGCTCAGAAACTCAAAAAAGCCCAGGCTGAATAGGGTTAAAACATATACAGTTTGGAAGCTCTCGTAAGCGCACACCCTCGGGAAGGCGCGAAAAAGGTGTCCGTAACTGGAGGAGCTGGCCTCTTACTTGAATAATAATAATAATAATAATAATAATAATAATAATATTTATTAACAAATTCTCAAACAATTTTACGTTTACAATTATTGATCTACTAGAATGCTAAAAATATTCAAAACAAGTAACTGTATTTGCAAAGACCACCGTAACGAGATAGAAGCACCGGATCTAAATATTGGATTTTTTACAAATATAGTCGTTTCCGTACCGTTTATCAGCCTTGCTTTTTTTTATCAAATCGTTTTAGAAATATTCATAATTACAATCCGTATAAATATTGTAAAAGTATTGCTAAAAAAAATTCATTATAAATAATAATAATAATAATAATAATAATAATAATACGAATATTTTATCAGGATAAAACCCATCAGTGCAAAAAGCACTGTTAGAATAAAAATAAAAATATTTAGCCTAAAAATATAGACTGTACAGAGTTAATAGAAAAATAAAATATAAGATAATTACGTTACAGAAAAAATCCGTTCAAATGTTGCTTAAATAAAATTCTATATTTTAAATTTCTAATGTTCAAAGGTAATTTATTAAAAATTAAAGCACCTGGGAAGAGAAAAGCTTTTTGCGGCCAAACTTTAATTTCATTTTCGGCAGCAGGAGGACTTATTATTTCTAGTGTTGTGAAAGAATGATCGGTCTTAGTAAAATAATTTAAAAAGGGGGTACACAGATTGCCATGAAGGCAATCGAAAACGAACAAACAAGTTTTCCTCCTTAAAATACTGTCCACCGAAAGAATACGGAGGTTTCGTGAGTGCGGCCACCGTTACATGTGGAATACGGCGGTTCTCGTAAGCGGCCACCTAGAGCGTGTAAGTGATAGATGGCCGCTTACGGGAGTTTTCCCAGCTAACAATAACAAAAAAAATACCACAGTATTAACCCTATTCGGCCTGGGCTTTTTTTGAGTTCCTGAGCCTAGGGGGGGGGGCACGTTGTGCCCCTCCCCCTCCCCCCCCCCTCGTAACTTCAAGAACATTAAGGCTATGACAATGAAACCTAGAGGGTACATAGTACGTCCAAAAACTGTCTCCTTTGCGGTCCGCACAATGGAGCGATGACGTCATATGACGTACTTATTAGGTAATCAGTTATACGGCCACCATCTTGGATCCGCCATCTTGGATTTCTGAATTTTTAAAACCTCTTTAAAACCATCCATATTGACGCAAAATTAATCAAAACGCTAAATGACGTAAACATAAACGCTAAATGACGTAAAAATACAAAAGTTGTACCAATAAACATTGTTTTTCTTCATTCAAAGGTATATTTAAATATGCAAATTTCCAAAAACATGGCTGTCAAAATCTTGTTGCCACGGAAACGTGATCAAAAAATTGTCATGTGAAATTGTTGCCAGATAAATTTTAGGAAAAGTCACAAAGTTTGATGGCGTTTGAATACATATTAAAGAAGTTATGAATGTTGAAAGTTAGCGCGGGCACTTTGTACTCCCCCCAGGCTGAATAGGGTTTAATGATGTTTTTGTTTTATAACCTTTTGCAATGCCGCGATAATGGCGATAACTGTATACAGAACTGGACGTATACTGCAATATTAGAAGCGTGAGCCAAACAATGTGAATAAGGCCGCTTGAACCAGTGTATAATGAAGAACTTTAAACTCAAGAACAGCTATAAAACACCACAAACAAAAATGATGAAATACTCGCGGCCACATTACTGATATGATTTTCATATCAGATTCACATTCATGTCAGTGTTTGTTAGCAACGCGGTTTTTGAAGCGGGGAACAAACAAAGGAAAGACTGATTGTAACGGGAAAGCGACTGAACAGCGGAGCGGATACGGCTTAGAAATTCCTTTGTCTGTACATTTTTTATGGGGACACTAAAATGTCTCTGGCATGGCTGAAATCGAAACTTGAGTGCCTTGGCTACACTGTTGTGTTACCGGACGACGTCTCTCTCCTCCGCAGAGGCCTCATAGTCACGCTCCACGCTTGGCAAAAACGCGCGTAGGCTGGGTAGAGGTATAAAGTAAAGCGCGCGGGGACCCCGCGCTCCCATTTTATATTTTACTGTTCTTAACTGATAGGAGCCTCTGCGGAGGAGAGAGGGACGACGTTGTTATTCCAGTCACAAGCCTACAAGTGGTAGCGCCCATCATACACCATTTTGAACATACGACAATGCTCCGGACTCACTGTCCTTTAACTCAATTTCCAGTAAGACTGTAGATTTGATAGGCATGTTAAAGACAAGATAGCTAAGGCCAATAAATGCCTGTATGTTATAATATCTTTGCGAAAGGAGGGATATAGCCAGCTTGAGGTAGATTACTTATTTAAGACTATAGTTTTGCCCAATGTCACCTACGCATTAGTGGTATACGGTGCCTCAGAACCAGAATTAACCCAGTGCAAGCTTTTCTAGACAGATGCCATAAAAGGCAATACATGTCAGTTAGGTTAGATATTAGAGCTTTAATGGAAAAACAAGATCGGAAAGTTTTTAAAAAAATTCTCAATTTAGTACCCACCCTCTACGCGAGCAGGGGTCAATTTTATAAAATTTTTACAAGTGTAATTTGCAAGTGTAGCTTTTGTTTTCAACCTCTGAAACAATAGCTACACTTGTAAATTACATTTGTAAAAGTTTTATTAAATTGACCCCAGGTTCCTAAAATTAAGGACATCAACTACAACTTACGCAATAACAATATTGCTTGCACACTTATTAATACAGAACGTTTAAAGAATACTTTTATCAATAGACTTATCTATAGATATTAAGTTAATATGTAAAGAGATACGATTTTATTATACGATTTTATTATTTAATTTCTCTTCCTGCTGTAATAATATGTAGCATCATGGCAAAAAATTGGGTGACATTTGCCTATACAGTATTTTTACTCGTCACCAGGCTTCCAATTTGACCCTAAAATCATATCAGAAAGGTCACTTTTTGAAAGGGAAATCAAAATTTCGCGCATTTCTGAGTTACTTTTCTGAAATCCATATTCGGATTCCAGTACTATGTTTATTATTCTATCTTAAAACGTTAAAATATTTTAAAACCTTTAAAAATGTACCGTCATTTTGACCTTATAGTGAGCAATTTCATATAAAGGCATATATTGAGTTTCGACCGCGCGGTTATCGCTTTAAGCGTTCTACCCTGTTCTAACTCATTTTAACAGGCGCAATGTCAACATCCACACGCGGTTTTGGAAAAACTGGAATCTAGTAAACATTGTGGTGGGAAATTTGCTTTGGTTCGAGCGAAAAAACCTCCGTCCTTTTGAACTTTTCAGCTGCGCGATGCTTCGACTGAGTGCATTTTGGCTTCTTTTGGTCGGCATCGCGGTTTACGTTCGCTTGCTCGTCTATCGGTGCATGGCCTAGCGGTGAGGACGAGGGAAATCAGAAGGAAAGAGGAAATCACGGCTATATCAAGGAAACCCCGCGCTTCAAGGTCACATAAAAAAGTAAGATAGTATTGATATCGGAAAGACTTCCGTATAACCCCATACATTAGTTATGCATACCGTTCTTAAAACTAAAAGGTCCTAAAACAAAAGCCAAAACAATAGAAATCCAAAAGCAAAACAACAGCGCGCACGCCCGGAGCAAATGTCTCGTCTGAGGGATCAATATTTTGGTATGGATATGTAGCTTTTATCTTATGAGAAATAAAGACATTTATTATTATGATTATTATTATTCACGTTATTATTATTATTATTATTATTATTATTATTATTATTATTATTAGGGCACCCAGGACCTAGGTTGCCAAGGATTTACAGTGTTGCTAAGGATTTACAGTGTTGCAGTTGCGGTCGATCGGCTAGGCTCGATTTCCGCCGCTTTCTCGCGTCCGGTCTCTGAGTCTCCCCGAGAAGGCCGAGATGTAATATAGGCAATTTTAAAGATTACAATTATGATTATTATTTTTTTTTATGGCAATGATCAGTTTCATTTTAAAACTGTAAAGTTGAAGAGTTTTTTATTATACCATTTCAAATGTACATATCTTATCGTATTAAGGCCTATTTACACGCTGCGATTTGTCGGGCCGATTTGTCGGCCACGACAAATCGTGCGCGCGCTCTTTGTACAGTGCAAGCATTGTACATGAACTTTTTTTTATTTCAAAACTTTTCTGCTAAGAACTTCTTGAAAAACAAATGGTATCCAATAGGTTATTTAGGTTGTTGTTAGTTTAAATACTGCAGATATAATTTGTTTTGCGTGATTTCTTGTCCAGATTGCGTTTTCGTTCTTAAAGTCGGGCCCGACACGCGAAAATCTGTGAAGCGATCACAGATTTTTTCCGAATCGGCCGACATGTCGGACTGAAATCGCGCGCGCATCGGGTCGCCATGTACACGCGCCGATTAGCTTCACGATTTCTCGGGGCCGACAAATCGGCCCGACAAATCGCTGCGTGTAAATAGGCCTTTAGAATTTTAATGTATTGTAAATAGTTATTTTAATTGTTAATAAACATCTTGTTCCATTAAATTAAAAAAAATATATTATTATTATTATTATTATTATTATTATTATTATTATTATTTAAATTATTATTATATTATTATTATTATTATTATTATTATTATCATTGTCATTATCATTATCATTATCATTATCATTATTATTACAAGAAACTTCAGCAGTAACGCCACCACCTTTGAATCCAGCCGTCTTGACCCCTCCCCCACGGTAGAAACACGATCGCCAGCACCGGAGCGCAAACGACCTCGAATCTAATTCATTTGGTAAACTACTTAGATGTTGGTGACAATAAACCTAAAAAGCGATCAAGGCGTTTACAGATATAGAGCTGGACCTTAAAAGCATTCTAAGAATCAAGCTGAGGATTAATTTCACCTGAAACGATGATTGCAGTGCGGTGAGACACAGAAGACCAAAGGAATCAAAGAGAACTTTGTATAAACCAGATGAAAGAGACTAAAAATCAACTCTGTCTGTTCCTTTCCATCTAGTAAGCTTTAAATAGCCTGCATACACCTAATTCAAATTGACGGGCAATTTATTATTCTTTTGTATGTATTTCAATTAGCCCTCTTTGCCTCATTTTCGCGTGAAAATATTTTGCACATGTTGACGAGGCAACTAGGACTAATTAACATACGTATAAAAGAATAATAAATTGGCCACCATTTTGGAATATGGTGTATAATTATGTAAGGCTACCCTCTTAATACCGTTTTTCGGAAAGAATTACATCTGAAGTCATATTTAGTGAAAGAAGTCAACCCTACAACAAAGAGAGAAGCGAGGAAAAAAACTCTTTCTGGCTTTCGTTACAACGTACCACCCGGTTGTACCATTTGTTCATGAAGATATCCTTTCTAGCCTGTTCCAGGCGTTCAGATAGTGGGAAAAGCGCTAATAGTTGGGGAAGGCGCGAAGAAAAGCGAGCGAATCCCCAATCTCCCCGCTTTTTTTCGCTCGCTTTTCTTCGCGCCTTCCCCAACTATTCGCGCTTTCCCCGCTTTTTGAACGCCTGGAACAGGCTATTCTTTCATGAGCGAATATTAAATCATGCATTTTATTCAAAGGCAACCACTACTAAGAGAAATTTACAAAGAACATCCCCTTATCTCTTACAAAAGGGGAAATTCCTGGGGGATATACTCGTTAGATCAAAACTGTGAGGTCACGATTTACGTTACCACGAATTATGAGTCGTGTTTGGCCTGTCAACACTTTATTCCAAACAAATCGTATCTTAAGTTTACACTGTAAAAGATATATCTTTCACATGCGAATGTATCGATGATATCATGTTTGCTAACGTTGTGTTTGTCCTTGGTATATATATATATATATATATATATATATATATATATATATATATATATATATATATATATATATATATATATATATATATATATATATATATATAGTCGAAACATTTTCGGATTTATCCTCGGAAATCTTCGGTTGTCTTCAGAAATCTTCGGAAATGTTCGGAAACATTCAAATGACCTTCGGACAACTTTTCGACAATTTTGGAGCGCGCTGTCGTTTTTGTTTCTATCTGGATGAAATTTACTGCAGCAACAGTAAATTTTTATTGTTAGTGTTAAAATGCCTAAACCTAAACTGTGTAATTTTATGTCACACAGCCCAAAAATTAAGTGTTACGTGTTAGCGAGGTGCCCCTATTCAGACCCTCTCATCGTAGCGTTGAGTGGTCATCTGTGGTTTGAAGGTATATATCCTGGGTATCCAGATTTGGTGGGGGGGGGGGGGGGGGGGAATCCGATATGAAAATGACGAGGGAGCTCGTCGTACCTTTTAGTGGTCAAAATACGTAGATTGCATGGGTCCGCCTAGCGGTGCTGAAATTTTAAATAACCACGGTTAGAATTAAAGCGGTACCTTTTAGGGCATTGAACCTATTAAAAAGTATATATAACAGAATATGTCTTGTAGTCCAGTCAATCTATGAATTTTTGTAGCCCAAGTTCAAACTAATTGCAACAAAAGCTTTTAAGGCGGTTTTGGCTTACTTTTACCTTCATAAACATCATACTAAAAGTTCCACAAAATTCTCGTGTCGGAACAAGGTTAAAATGGCGTTTATTTTCTTCCCGTGTACCACAGGGTACCCACGCATTGTAGAAATAACAAATAACGGGTGTCTATTATTACGTGGAAATAGAAATAGTTTTTATCATGTTGAAAACATTGTTTGTACTGTCCTGTAAACTTGTTACTCTTTTCCTCGCGCGTTTTGCACAATTTGAGCTTTTTAAAGAAAAAACGATTTATCCACAGGTATCCCATCCGGCGGAAATTAAGTTATTTGTTTATCACTATTTAAAAAAGGATTTTTTAGTATTTACGATTGAAATTGTGGAACAAAGCTATCACAGTCAAAATATGTTCTAATAGAGCAGCACAAAATCAAGTAAATGAGGTGCTAAAACTATCTAAAATTGATATCCAGGACTGCTCGTTTCTGCGAGGAACGCCTGTCACAATCGAACGAGGTACTGGCTTGATAGCTAAGAATGGAAATTTCAACAGCATATTATTACTTTTTATGACGTTTTTCCTTCTTTCTTTGTTAATTGGGCATGTAATTGCTGAAGGTAAGTTCGTTTAAGCTTTTTCTGTGTTTTTCCATGCACAATTTTGAGTGATAATGTATTTAAAGCATAAGTATTTAAATCACATCTTTAGTTGAAGTTTGGAAGTTGTCTCGTTTGGGAATGGAATCCAGCTGCTGCATCTGTGGTGAAGACGTGGGGAAGGATGAGAGCTTATTTTCCAAGCTAACTGAGAAGGGATGCCTAAAAATTAATGAAATCAATCCTGCAGTTAATGCAAAGCCTGGCCTAAAAGTTCACAAGAAATGCCGGCTCGATCTGCTGAGACCACGTAGGAAATCATCTGATGTGAAATGCGAGGAAAATGCAAGCGCAGTCAGGCAGCGCTCAACCCACCTATCCTTCAGCTCTTCAGAGCATTGTTTATTTTGCGGTCAGCCTGCAAAGTACGATGGAAAAAGAAAAAGGGCTCGATGTCATGATAAGCGTGAGAACAATAGAGTTCCAAGAATCCATTGGTAGACTGTGCAAGGAACGGAACGACGATTGGGCGATAGCGGTGCGGGGTCGTCTGGAATATCTTCGAGATCTTCACGCAGCTGATGCTGTCTACCACCAGCTATGTAGCAGCAATTTCCGAACAGGAAGAAATATTCCCTTACAGCATAACATTGGAGCAGAAAGTAGCTCAAAGAAAGCTAAGACCCAAGGACGACCTGTAGACGCGGTGAAGAGCACTGCTTTTTCTAAAGTAATAGCATTTCTAGAGGAAAACGACGTTGAACAGCCCACTATTGAAGACCTTGTCGGAAAGATGGAGGAGTTTCTTGAAGGTGAAGAGGATCAAGCATACAGTTCAGTATACATGAAGAAAAAACTAGAAGAACATTTTGGAGAGAGAATATTAATCACAACTATTCGACAAAGGCCAAATGTTGTCACTTTTCATTAGAACGTCGCGTCAATAGTGAATGATTTTTATGAGAAACCAAGAAGCGAAGATCCCAATGTAGAAAGGTCCAAAATTGTAGAGGCGGCAGCAAAGTTCATAAAGAATGAAATTAAGAGAGTGGATTGTTCAAGCGAGCATTTCCCAACTAGCTCTGAAATGTCGTCAGTTGAAAAAGCATTAGACTTTCTCCCCGCATTGCTCCAGGAATTTCTCGAGGTATTGGTGACTGGAAAGGATATGCAGTTAAAAATTGCGTCCCTTGGTCAAGCAATTATGCAAGCCGCACGGCCTAGAGCCCTGATAGCCCCGCTTCAGCTTGGACTTGGAGTGCAGATGCACCACCAATTCGGCTCAAAGTTTCTAGTTGACTCCTTAAATTCACATGGATTTTGTTGTTCTTACAACACTGTTCAAAAGTATGGACGAAGTGCAGCAGTGGCCCAAGGGATAGATATACCAGGATGGGACCCGGGTCGTTTTATGCAATATTATGCAATATTCCGCCGACAACGACAACATAACATAACACAACGACAACATAAGAACCCTCGACGGCGAGGGAACCTTTCATGGGATGGGGATAATCGCTTCCATAACCCCAGGAACGAAGCCCAGCACTTTGATTCCGCGCAAAGAGGTGACATGAGAAGAAATAGCTAAATCTGGGCGTGTAGTTATTCGCGTATATAATGGGCCATGTGAAGATGCTTCCAGGTTGTTGTACAAGGAGTTAAAGAACTTAAATGTAAAGGATAGCACTGCAAATCTCGATCTGTTATGGAAACTGGCACTGCCACTTCTACGCAATCCTCAGCCTGGTTGGAACGGTATGATGCAGAACATATGTATTGGAACGCATCCTGGACAATCTACAATCATGTTTCTTCCAATGATTGACATGGACCCCACAGATATTACTTGCATATACTCCACACTTTCCTTTATCTGCGATCAAGCATCCCGCTACGAAGTCTCACCAATAGTCACATTTGACCAGCTCTTATCCACCGAGTAACTTGGACACGTGGTACAACCTACGACGACGTGTGCTCACTCTATGTCCAGTACTTCCAGAGAAAGTACGGATCGCCCACGGTTGTTTTTGATGGGTATGGAAATGGTCCCAGCACGAAGGACTGCACGCACGAGAGACGGGGAAGTTCGTGCTCGCCACCTGTGTTATTCCAGAGTGACATGATAGTATCATTGACGAAGAAAGATTTCATAGCAAATGAGGGAAACAAACAAAAGTTCATCAATCTCTTGTCAGAGAAGCTCCTGAACGCTGGCTGCAATGTAATCCAGGCTCCAAATGATGCTGACCTCATTGTTAAAACCGCGGTCGAATCAGCAAAGTCCAACACCACAGTCTTAGTTGGGGATGACACTGACCTTCTAGTCCTTATGATTTACCATGGTGACATCGATGGTAAAGACCTCTTCTTCAGACCGGAGCCCAGACAACGCAGCAAGACCAACAGGGTGTGGAATGTGAGGGAAACAAAGTCAGCATTAGGTCCTGATATGTGCAGCAACATTCTCTTCATACATGCCCTGCTAGGATGCGACACAACATCGCCCATTCATGGTCTTGGGAAGGCGACCGGACTGAACAAGTTCAAGGCAAGTGCGTATTTCAAAGACCAGGCAAGATTGTTCTCCGAGGATGCAAATGCTGTTAGCAAAGAGGACGTGATTGCAGCAGGAGAAAGGGCACTGGTGTGTCTGTACAGCGGCGGAAAAGATGAGAGCTTAAATACGCTACGTTATTCGCGATTTTGCCAGAAAGTTTCAACGGGCAATGCTGTTTTGCAGCCAGAGAACCTTCCACCAACATCAGCTGCTGCCAGTTACCACAGCCAGCGAGTGTTCCTCCAAGCCCAACAATGGAAAGGCATAGATTTTCCACCTCTCGAATGGGGCTGGCAGCTGAAAAATGGAAAATCCACCCCAGTGCGCACCAGTTTGCCTCCAGCACACGCCTCTATTATACTGCAGATGATTCGTTGTGGCTGCAAGGGTGACTGCAGGAACAACAGATGCTCTTGTAGGAAGAACAACTTGAAGTGCTCTGCAGCATGTAGCGGGTGCAAAGGAGTTAACTGCACAAACGCACCAGAGTCTGATCTGACCGATGAAGAGGATTTATATTAGAAACTATTGAAGTATAATCTTTCACCCGTTTTGATGAATATTAAGCCGAATAGCGCGAAGCTTTAATGAATCCAGGGCATCCAACATTTAAAGAGAATAAAGTTAACCATACTTGAATGATAAAAAGGCTTTTAAGTATAAAGTAGCAGTAAATATGAAACAACAGTAAGAATTTTGCAGTATTTTATTATTTCTTGGGTTGGGTTCCCTGTGGTTAGTCTACAATAGTAAAATTATCTACTAAAAATCTACATAGTAGCCATTAATTGTATCCCGAATGAAATCCAAGCGAATTCAGCGCCTCTAGGTTTAGTTACACGAAGAAAAAACTTTAAATTGTTCAATTTATTGCGTTTTTCTATAGTGCGATACGTGGGACCCTGTGGTAAAATAGCAAAATAAATGATTCCGAATTTCAAGGTGTTCCGACCATGGAATCTTGTGGAACTTTTGATATGTTAAAAAGGTCATTTAGATGCTTCATATTTCGCTGAAAAAGCTTTTGTTGCAATTAGTTTGAACTTAATCCACAGATTGACTGGACTATTGTCTTATTTAAAATTGGTTCCTCTTAGGGGTAAAAATATATTTGAGCCACGCCTATCAAGCGAGATTCTGGTACCTTTTAGGGTGTTTTTCGAAAATTTCCGACGAACACCATCATCTTTTTATTAGGAGTTCCCGCCCCCCCGCCACCTTTATGACTCTACGGCTATTAAAAAAATCGTGGCAAAAATTTGGGTGGCAGTTCCTTTAGTTTATAGTATTTTCACTCGTCAACAGGCTCCCAATTTGACCCTTAAATCATAGCAAAAAGGTCATTTTTTGAAAGGAAAATCAAAATTTCGCGCATTTCTAAGTTACTTTTCTAAAATCTATACTCCGATTCCAGTACTATGGTTATTATTCTATCTACAAACGTTAAAATATTTTAATAACTTTAAAATAAAGTACCGTCATTTTGACCCGTTGAAGTGAGCTATTTCGTATAAAGGCTTGTATGGAGTTCGACCGCGTGGTCATCGCTTTAAGCGTTCTAAATCATTTCAACAGGCACAATGTCAACATCCGCACTCGGTTTTGGAAAGACTGGAATCTAATAAACATTTTGGTGGGAAACTTGCTTTGGTTCGAGCGAAAAAACCTCCGTCATTTTGCACTTTTCAGCCGCACGATGCTGCGACTGAGTACATTTTGGCTTCCTTTAATTTGGTCGGCATCGTGTTTGCGTTCGCTTGCTCGTCTGTCAGTGCATGGCCTAGCTACGATGGCCCACAAGGACAGACTGCAAATAAAAGAAACACTGCAAACAAAAAATGAACATTGCAAATAAAATATAGAAATGCTGCAAACAAAAAAAGACGAACGCTGCAAATAAAAAAATCATATCATCAGCGCGCACTGTCCCAGAGGGACTGGGCAGAGCACTGCCAATCTCATCCCCTGTGCTCGCCGTGTAACAACGGGTATTTCTCCGGTTTCGCGCGATGTTTTGACGGCGGGAATCTTGGCGGGAATCCCGGCAGGGATCTTGGCGGGAATCTTGACGGGAATCCCGGCGGGAATCTTGGCGGGAAACCAGGCGTGAATCCCGTCGAGTATCTTGGCGGGAATCCAGGCGGAGGTTATGGGGGGAATCGCGGTGGGGTTCTTGGTGGGAATTCCACCGGGAATCCCTGCGGGGATCTTGGCGGGAATCCCGGCGATAATCGTAGGATTTCCGGCGGGTATCGCGTCGGGAATCCCGGCGGGAATCCATGCAGGCGGGAATCCTGGTGGGGATCTTGGCGGGAATTACGGAGGAAATCTTGGTGAGAATCCAGGCGGGAATCTTGGCGGGAGACCAGCCGTGAATCCCGGCGGGCTGAAATCTTGTCGGGAATCCCGGCGGGAAACTTGGCGGGAATCCAGGCGGGAGTTTTGGTGGGAATCCCGGCGGGAATCTTGGCGGTAATCTTGGCGGGAATCCAGACGGGAATCCCGTCAGGTATCTTGGCTGGAATCCCGGCGGGGATCTTAGAGGGAATCTTGGCGGGAATCCCGGCGGGGATCTTGGGGGGAATCTTGACGGGAATCACGGCGGGTGTCTTGGCGGAAATCCAGACCGCAATCTTGGCGGGAATCCCGGCGGGAATCTTGGCGATGGAGATCTATGTATCCAGCCGCTGTAGCCTGTGAACAGGCTTCTTTTTGGGGAATCGGCTTATGTTAAGCAAGGACTGGAGATGAGGGAAGGGGCGGCGAAGCCTTTACCTTTCTTTCCCTCCTCCCCAGTCCTCGCTCGACTCGCTTCGCTCGCCGATTTTAACCTAACCCAATTCCCCAAAAAGAAGCCTGTTCACAGGCTAAGCCGCTGGTACTATATAACGTTCTTTGCTCAAACAGGACCATTTTACTTTCTTTTTCCGCGATGGTCGCCATTTTTTAATTTGTTGACTCCGCCTCGATTTGACGCGCTGATTCAAGAGAGCAAGTCTTCCGGAAGTCAACCAGCTAACCGGAAAATGTTTCCGCATTGGTCCGCATTGTTACTAAAAATAACTTTTTTGCAATTAAGATATCCCAAACCCATTACTGGGAGACTCCCTCTCTGTCCAATTATTTTCTCTTGATAGCACTTTATCTTTGTAATTTTGAAATAAGTTCCCGCAAAAATTGTCTCTGCAAACATGCATTTACTCCATGCATAATTACAAACATCACCTCTTTCACTAATGTAAAATCGTTTCATTTAAAACGTCACAAAACGATGACAGTATAGAAACAAAACATTCAGGAATAAAACGATGAAATTACAGTCGGTACGCTACAGTCGGTACGCTACAAGAACCATTTAACATGTTTAACATGTTAAAAGCTTTGCAGAAAAGGATCGTCTGAATTACAGCATCTGTAATTCAATCCATTTTTGGTACTGGCTTGGTTGCGACATCTGCAAATCCCGAAAATTAATTCCCAGCAAAAAAAAAAAACAGTCCTTCCCGATCGCAAATTAGTTCTCGCAAAACACAAAAAAATCGCCACCCGCAAAATTATACTCCCGCAAAAACTAAAGTGCCACACGGTGAAACTTGCAAACCCGGTATTTCTTTACCCCAGCTTATTTAATATAAACTCGGAGTTCAATAAACAAAGGAATTTTTCGTCACCTGTGGCAGTTTTTCGTAAGATACTGCCGGGAATAAAAACCACACATACGGGGAAGAGCTTTCATTTTAATAGCCACACTTATAGATTTCATCGACTCACTTAAACATAGAATCACATTACACATCTTAGAGTTTAACATTGCGAATGAAAGGATTAACTTATCCTATGAATCATAACACTGTTCTAGCCTTACAATGTTTTACCATCGCGGGTACATGTACAAGCCGAGTGTCTATCTTTTTCTTGTAAATTATACAACGTAGTAGTCCATATCGATCTACTGTTTAACTCAACAAGGAGCACACTTGCGGAGTATGTTCTTCACTTCTTGTCTCACATCTCTGATCCTCCAACAATAAAGGAGCGGGTTGAGAGACGAGTTCAAATAAAGTAGGCAAAATCCAAATTTAGATGTGACTGATATAACAGTCGAAACGTCTATGTTTCCATACCACAATATCAATACTATGGTAAAAGGTGCAAAGCAAGTGAGTAATGCTAACTGCACCCAAGCTATGCTCCACACTGTCATCTTGTATCGTGCTATGTTCAGTGGATTTCCTCCTCCGTTCAGTTGTCCTGGCTGAACATGGCCTTGCATTTGAGCTTGTTGATGGCGGAGAGTAAAAAAAATCTTTATGTAACAGAACGTTGAAATTGTAATAGAAAGAATAATTAAACCATGGAATGTCCAAAGAGAAAACTTCGTATGATCAAAGAAAACTTTCAATGTCGCGATGTGTAATGCACTGTATAGAAGAGCAAGTGACCAAAAACAACCTATGACCACACGAACTCGCCGTAAAGTTACAACATGTCTGTACCTTAGCCGCAGCAATAGAGCAAGAAGTCTGTCTACGCTGATAGCGGCCGATGTTAGAACTGATACTACAAACAACATGGCAAAGAAAAAATTACCCACAAGAACATATGTGAAGTAATCATCAATATCGATGTAATCTGCCCACCTTAAAAAGACGATAGCATAGAGCGGTTGAGAAATAAGACCAACACAAAGGTCGGTGACCGCCAGACATCCAAACAACCATTTTGTCGGTGGATAAATGGACGACACTTTATAGAGAGCAATCAGGATCAGAGTATTGCCAAGAGATGCGGTGATGGATAGAAGAATGTTCAGCGCTGAGAAAACTATGTATATGCTTGCTGGTATCGGGCTCCCGGATGATGTTGTATCCGTTGCGTTTGTGCTGTTTGCCATTATTCTTGACGAATACCGCTTAACTTCTTTGTAAAAGGAACTTTGGGTTGAGTGAAGCGTTCGACTGCTTTAGTTTCGACTTGTAAAGGTATAATTACGGGAGAACTTCACTAGTCTTGTCAATCAATGCCAATAACAACTTATTAATGAAACTGCCGCAAACAGGAAGACGGACCTTTCAAATTAATAGCCTTGTCATTTTATCAGTTTACGATATGGCGTCGGCGGTTTTAAATAAAGTCTTAACGTCTCTGTGATAATGGCGTCGGCGTTTTTAAAGAAAGTCAACTTCTCTGTGGCCATTAACTACGCCTTTTATGTACTTAACGTTAGATCACAAGCCACTATCCGTCAATTAATACAAAGTCGTTGGTCGTTCGTTTCAGTTGTATTTTTGAGTCTTTTAATATGGGTTACGATTTATCACTCGAGAGTTTTATGCACTATTAAGCATTATCCTCATTGAAATTCTTAACAACAATCGTGGTCAAAACTGTTGAAACATATGCGCGTTTTTAGGAAATTTTAAGAATTTGGCAAACTATTTGCTGAACTTCTGCGAGTCCCTCCCCCCCCCCCCCTCCCTTTTACCAACATTGAACAGGGGGAGGGGGTGGGGGCGATTTTTATAGTTTTAGAAAAACTAATATATGCGAGACAATAGATTTTTAGTAAAAGTGTTTGCATGTTTCAATTAGTTTTTACCACAATTGTAGTTACTAACTTGGTAAATTGTTTCCCGTGGACTCAGATATAACCTGCTATCGGTTGCACTAAATAAGCCCTTTCAAATAAGGTTGTCAGTTCATGTCTCATCCTGTTTTATCGCGATAGTAAAATACGACTCCCTGAGTTTTTAAAAAAAGTGACAGTTACGTTCGTTGCATCTGGCCATAATTTAACTGCACCTATTATGTACTTACCATTAGTAGATCACAGTCGATTATCCCGCCGTAAACTCTTGGTCTTCGGCCATCGTAGCTTGATTAAAAATATTAAACAAACAGCGGTGATAAACATTTTAAAAACATGCATTTTATGAACTTAACGTTTCGTATGCTAGTCAACATACATTTTCAAAAGTATAACCGTTAAAATATGGGAAGCTATTTATACTGTATCAGTGGGGTCTGGAACCTAGACAGAAAGAAACATCTGCGGTTATACTTTTGAAAATGTATGTTGACTAGCATACGAAACGTTAAGTTCATAAAATGCATGTTTTTAAAATGTTTATCACCGCTGTTTGTTTAATATTTCTCCATACATTTTCTGTAATTCGACAGTATCAAAATTACAGAAAATTTATGGGAAAATTGAGGTTTTCTAAGAACTGATCTTGGACTATTATGCACTCTAGATTCAGCTTATTGTGTCTTTGAATTCATAAGTTACACTTTTCAAAGAGAAAGTGTCAAATATATGAATTCAGGAAGAATTAGATGGCTTTGAATTCCAATACAAATCTTTGAATTTCCCGCCATCTTGCCCTGATTACCCATGATGCAACTTAGAGCGCGAACTCCTCTATTAGCACAAGGATAGGCCATTTTTATGATTATGTCATATGACTACAACTACCAGAATCCCTCAGTTTTTTGTTTTGTAGTGCAGATTAGGGCTATTGTTATTTAAACCGCACTGGGATTACAAAATTTAAATAAGAAAGGAAAAACGAAATTAATTCTGGTAGTTGTAGTCAAATGACGCCATAGTGCAAATGGCCTATTATACATCTCCTCAGTCTACGATAATTAGTGTGAACAATTTTCGAATAAAAGACATAGCTAGATTGTAGCCTGTTCCAGGCGTTTAGATTGTGGGGAGCAGCGAAAAGCGGCGCGCGACGCTATAGGGTCGGCGCGAGGGGAAATTGGGAGAGAGGCCGATTTTTCTTTCGCGCGCCACAAACTTAACGCCTGGAAGAGGCTAAGGTTGAGTATGAAGAATATCCTGAAAAACTAACTTGAAAGTAAAAATATCGAAAATTGCGTATACATTTTGGATTTTGTGACGCGATGGAAGTTAGCACTGCCGAAATGCAAATCTGGTTTTGTTTACAAAAGATCACTTAATTTTCAGACCAATTCTTAAAATAACAAACACAGGAAATGGACAACGAATTCTCTCAGTTGAAAGTTTTATTCAAATATCTACTAGTTTAGTCTCAAGACCAAAACGCGTTAAATTATCGCATCCAGTCATGTCGGCCACGCAAGCAAATTTGTTGAGCACATGGCGAATTTCTCGCTCGACTGAATCTGGCCGAGTTTTCTAAATATTTCTGAAAAGCCACTGATAACACAAACAAACAGTCTATGAAATGTTTCTTACAAAGTAAATGGACATTAAAAAATGTGACTTTCTTTACCGTAGTTTCCAGGAATGCTTGAAAATTCTTAGAAATGTCTACCGCTTCGAGTTTGAATTCTGAAAGAAGACGTCCTCACTTTGTGACAAATGGATACTGATCCTCAAAGGAAGATTTCATCGCTTTCAGCTCTCGAACCGCCACTATAAAGGCATAAAAATCTTCTTAAGGACTTTTTCTTTCCATTTCGAAGTCTTAGGCCCCGTCCACACGTATCCGGATATTTTTGAATCCGCAACTTTTTTGTTGCGGATTGGCCTTCCGTCCACACGTATCCGGCGAATTCGGGCAAATACGATTTGAATACGCTGCGGGTGGACGCGAATATTTTCTAATCCGTAACAAAAAAGTTGCGGATTCAAAAATATCCGGATACGTGTGGACGGGGCCTTAAAAGGCGTGTTTTCATTCCGGTTATGCAAAATGAACATCTACAAAATATAAGCGTGGAGCCGGTACACGAGCGCTACTTGTTTGAAATGTGATGGTCTTCTCTGAGTGACAAACCGGTTCTTTTCTAGTCCCCCCCCCCCCCCTAAAACCCAAAAATATCGACAGTAGACGGACTCTGATTGGTTTAACCTTCCTGAAACAATAGGGGACAAAAGAAAATTTCTAGGGGAGGCAGGGGCGAATTCGCGTACACTAAAATATGCGTGCATAAATTTGCATGCAAAATCGTGACACAAAAAATACGAAGAAAAACGGAGGGCGAATTTTAACTCATGCCTCATGAGTAATAATATCACCGAGACAGTCAGTCATGTTGTTAAAAAATCTCTTGTTATTAGTGTTGCTCAGATAATTGGCTGAAAATGTCCACTGATCTTGAATGTTTGAAATATTGAAGGAACATGTAAGACAGGCTACGCGTAACAATTGAATTTGTAGAAAGCAAACACTGAATAGGTGATCATTCTTGGTAAAGATAACAAATGGACCTTTTTAATCCGTGAATATGCGCATGCGTAATGAACGGGTTGTCGGTAACGGTGGCTTAAATTCACTCACTCACTCACTCCTTCTATCAGCTGTAAACTTAGTGACGTAATACTTTGTTACGAATGCGTTTTGTAACAAGAACAACGTGAATCCAGCGATAAACAATAATAAGAATAATAATAATAACTAATTTGTTGTAAACGAATGTCAGACAACAATAAGCTTAAAGAATGTTTCGCATTTGAAGTCTTTAATGCAACATTAAAATCGATCTAAAAGGATTTTTCAACCGAGACACGCGTTTTGATGCGTATCTACCTTGAAAAAGTAAAATATAATCTATACTAAGCATGTGTTCCTCGGTGGACGAGTGGTTTATTGTGGGGAATCAGGAGTCGGGAGGCGCGAGATTAAGACAAGCTCAGGGCCTTCTTTTCTTTTTCTTCTCTTTTTTCTTTCTTCTTCGGACTCGACGTTATGAAAGTGATTTACTGTTTTTTTTTTCGTTCGACAAAAATCCTTACGTTTAATTTAAAATTAAGATATCGGGAAGATTTCCGTATAACCCAAACATTAGTTATGCATATCGTTCTTAAAACTACAACAAAAGCCAAAACAATAGAAATCCAAAAGCAAAACAATAGCGCACACGCCCGGAGCAAATGTCTCGTTTGAGGGGTCAATATTTTGGCATGTAAAAAAAAAAGTTGTAAAAAGATTGAGAACAAACAGCACTAGCCACTAGCTAACGCAAGCATAGCCTGCGAGCAAGCTAATTTAGGGCTTAGGGGTTGGAGGCTAACGCGAGCACACCAAAAATGAAATAGACGGCATTGCGTGACGACACAAATAAAGGCTTAGGAGACCAGACATCGAAGGCCTGTACTTGTGCTTAATTTGGAAGGTGTGGAAAATACTGAATAACAAGCAACAAACCTGGTTCACCGCTGAAGAATATTGAACACTGACAATCATGAATTTTGAACATCGCTTGTTGTGTCTGTCGCTTGTGGTCATTTCGGGAGCGTTGGCCATGATGCCAGTTTCCGCCATCGAGGATGTCAAGTGCACCAAGTTTAACAAATCTTGCAGCGACTGCACAGGGAATTTACAGTGCTACTGGTGTTCTTCCACTGAAAAATGCGTCAACTATCCCGGCTGGACGAGGATTGTTCCTCGAGATTGCCCGAGCAAGAAGTGGTACTACGGCCATTGTCGGATTGCGGGGACTGCACTCGTAATATTAATTCCGAGTGTTGTTGGTGTCTTGTTGTCGATCTTCGGCTTTTTTATCTACTGTTATTGCTGTCGCCGACGCCAAAAATGCAGGAAAAAGCGCATGGACAATGAAGACGCCAAGTTAAAGCACAAACGTGTAGAAATACAGGCCATAGGAAAACGAAATGAAATTCGCAAGAAATATGGGAGCATCGAAAACACTTCCTAAATATCTTACCAGACATTTTCACTCTTGAATAAAGCTATTGAACGTACTAAATTAAATATACTCTCAATTCAAGCT
The DNA here is from genome assembly GCA_022457155.1 of Cladopsammia gracilis. Taxonomy (NCBI): domain Eukaryota; kingdom Metazoa; phylum Cnidaria; class Anthozoa; order Scleractinia; family Dendrophylliidae; genus Cladopsammia; species Cladopsammia gracilis. The sequence continues at coordinate 162,412 of JAJGOT010000763.1, read as the reverse complement.
TTTTATAACTGTTTATATATTTGTCTTTTCGAGAAGGTCTTGCTGCGAAAAGAGAATCTCAAAATAGAGGTATAGTTTTAAAATAATATTTTTTCGTAGTTCTTTCATGTAATAATAACCTCATGTTAACAATTATAACAATAATATTTAATAATAATAATAATAATAATAATAATAATAATAATAATTTAATAATAGCATTTATTTAAACACACGATAACATTACAAGTACAGCAAAGCTAGCCTGATGTAGTCGTGTGTAGATTACAATACAATGACAAGAACTCTACCAGTGAAGCTGAAGAAGATTGCATTCTAGAACATCTACGTCATGGGTTATTTTTAATTGTTTTAATTTTCAATCACGAAACATGCTTTTAAGCATGTTTCGTGACTTCGCTTTAGCAAAGTGAAAAAGACACCAAACGAATTATGTTTTCCTGACTCCTTATGACAACTAAGTGACCTGATCTCTTACATCGCTATTAAATGATCGCCATTAAACTGACATGAGCTTTCCATGACAATAATTGTACCATAAATATCTGTCTGAACGCATAAAAAAATTAAGCACACTCAAGTTAGCCCGACTTGCCTCGACTTATATGTGTACTTAACGCGGACTTGGTATTTAGTTCTTAGTTAGGTGTCACCAATTAGCTAAAGTGAAAAATTGTGACACATAAATAAAGAAAAAGAATATCCTGTAAGTCTTGGATCCTGCAACTGTACATGTGGTGACTGGGTCTGCCATTATTTTATCAACAATGTAAGGGGGTGGTCTATCTTCAAAAGGAAACGTGTCATAAGTATGAGACTTTTTTTTCAAACTATATTTTTATTAATAGATACATGCAAGTAAAACACAAAGAAAGGAAAAAAAAAAGAAAAATTACACAGAGTAACCAAATAAAGCAAAGAAAAAAGACAGCAGCACTAGTCTTACAATTTCACTAATAAACTAGAGTACAGCAGTGCTAATTCTATACATCGCTTAGTATAATTTATAATTATTTTTTACATTTATTTGCTTTCTTCATGGTAAAAGGGATATAAATATTCATGGTATAGGTGTAGATAAAACTAATTTATCTTTTTGGAGTCAGGAGACAAGATTCAGCGACGAATTGCTTGGTGTCTTATTTTCTAATTGGTATATAGACTATGTTTTAGATAAAGCAAGAAATTATTGTGCATGAACATTCTTTCAATCTGCATATGCCGATAAAGTTCTTAGCTACAAGGCAACAGAAGTTTATATGGAGCTTAACCCTCGGACGTACACGCAAACGTATACCCCCACCGTGGTACAAGGGGGGGGGGGGGGGGTTTGTTGCAACCCTCACCCCTTTGATGTTTGCGATGCTGCAATATTTCAGAAATAAGGTTACATCTAAACTCTTGGTCTTCGGCCATCGTAGCTTGATTAAAAAACGTTAAATGCATGTTTTTAAAATGTTTATCACCGCTGTTTGCTTAATATTTTACATCTAATAGATAGCCCGCGATGTGCTCTACAAGATAAGGTAAATATTATGGGTTGTGACGCTGCTGGGGGTCCGTGACGTCATCCAAAATGGCCGCCAAGACTGCCGCCATCTTGGATTTTACTAAAAATTCAAATTTATCGGGAAAACGTGGAAACTGCAAATATTGTTTGCTAGAGATGCAAAATAACATACAATTAAACATTTTAATGCGTTTGGTGGCATTTTATGTTTTTTCACTGACAAAAGGTGAAAAACATGCATTTTTATTCAAAAATGGCTTGACCACATGTTACTTATGACGTAATATCTCGTTACCATAGCAACCGGTTGTCGCTAAACTTTACAAAAATGTGTCTTAAGGATAAGTGAACAGCTACTGAAAACGGCATGTGCTAATCGTAAATGGTCTTGAAAATATCGGAGAAAACCTTATGGGGGGTGGATATTAACCCTATTCGGCCGGGGGAGGGGGGGGGGGGCACAAAGTGCCCGCGCTAACTTTGAATATTCATAACTTCCTTAATATGTATTCAAACGCCATCAAACTTTGTGACTTTTCCTAAAATTTATCTGGCAACAATTTCATATGACAATTTTTTGATCACGTGATTCAAAGGTATAAATATGCAAATTTCAAAAAACATGACTGTCAAAATCTTGTTTCCATGGAAACATGAAGTCACGTGATGTTTCCATGGAAACAAGATTTTGACAGTCATGTTTTTTGAAATTTGCATATTTATACCTTTGAATGAAGAAAAACAATGTTTATTGGTATAACTTATATTTTTACGTCATTTAGCGTTTATTTATTGGTTTTCATTAATTTTGGGTGAATTTGGACGGTTTTTAAGAGGTTTTAAAAAAATTCAGAAATCCAAGATGGCGGATCCAAGATGGCGGCCGCATAACTAATTACCTAATAACTACGTCAGATGACGTCATCATTCCATTGTGCGGACCGCAAAGGAGACAGTTTTGGACGTACTATGTACCCTCTAGGTTTCATTGTCATAGCCTTAATGTTCTTGAAGTTACGAAGGGGGGGGGGGGGGGGGGCACAATGTGCCCCCCCCCCCCAGGCTCAGAAGCTCAAAAAAAGCCCAGGCTGAATAGGGTTAAAAAATGCTTCTCTGGCCTTACAAATGGCGTCTCTGTCAGAGTTAATGAGTTCAAGGGGAATGAGTTCTATGTCGTTGATTGAATGGTCAGGAAGAGTAAAGTGATCTGAAACGGCGGTAGGCGGACGAATGTGATGTTGGTTAAGGTTACAGTGTACCTTCAGATCGAAAATTTATCGAAATTTTTTTTGGCGTCAAAATAAAGATTACAGAATGAACTTTCATTCAAAAAAAAAATATCGAAAAATAGTGAAAATTGACGGAGAAATGACAGTATAACTTTTGTGGGCGGAGTTTGTTCATGAGGCGATACGTTTTTTTAAGCGCTGTTTACTCAAAGTTAATGTTTCGCTTGTTGGGGACACTTTAAAGAGCTACAACTCAAAGGAAATTTGTTCGATTTTCCTCAAATTTGGACAGAAGTTAGGCTAACATATAATCAACAAAAACCTGTCGGCGAATTTCTTATTTCCGAAAACTTTTTCGTCAAGAGCCATTTCCGTGCGATCATTCCAATTTGTTTTCTCCCTTTTTCGAAAATATTCTGTAACTTTTCACTGCAATTGAATATGGGAAATCGCCGACACGTTTTTTTTAGCGCTTCGTGTCCGGAAACCCGAGAACAAAGCAAATTAGCAAAATACGATAATCGCTTTGAATTATAGCGTTTTAAAGCTGATTCGGACGTTCGAATTTAGACGTCGTAAAAAATTCGACAATTCAATTTATTACCAAATGGTTTCCATATTTAGATAGCCAGCTCTATAAGCTTTAATTTGATATCTGGGTTTAGGTATGTTAAGTGTAATCTTAAGACACTAGAGCTGTTATACTGGAGACACCCCCGAAGGTACACTGTAACCTTAATGGCTTTTTCGATTGCGCGTCTGTGTTCGTTAAAGGAAGAGCTGTCTGGCGTCAGGCCCAAAGCAGTGGTCATGTCTAAGTAATTGCCCGGTTGGAGAATCTGGCACGACTGAAGCCATACCATGAGGTTCTCCCAAAAATGTTTGGTTCTTCGGCATTTCCAAACTAAATGTGTCAAATCCTCTTTCTCGTCGTGGCAAAACGTACATTTACCGTCCTCTCTAACTCCTATTTTTTGCAAATAGCTGTTAGTTGGTAAACGTCTATGTAAAAATCTGAAATTTAAATCAATTAGTTTTTGAGCTCGTTGTACAAGTGTTTGCTTCTTGAAAAGTGTTTCCCAAGTTGACATTTTTGTTGGTTGAAGAGCGGATGTCTTTATGCCACTTGTCTATACAAGATGTTGGTTTTTCGCTTTTATTTGCTATTAGTTGCTTATAAACAATTCTTGATGACGTTTGGCTGTTGAGAAATGTGTTAAAAGAGCTTTCATGCTTCTGGTGTGTTCTCGGGATTTGTTGCTGCAAAAATTTCACGGCTGAGACTATTCCGAAAAACATTAAAGGTTTTACTCGAATATTATATTTATTCTGAAAGTGATCGAGGGAAAAGAAATTGAAAGAGTTACCGTCCATTAAATGTTTAACTTATGTTATACCCCTAGTAAGCCAATCATTGCAGAAATAAGTATAAGACTTGGCAAAGGCATTCGACTTGTTGAGGCAGTCTTTTTTAACATTGATGTGGCTGTTTTCTAGTTATTGCGTGATAACAAAATCGTGACATTTCAATCATCGCGTGACCTGGACACGCCTTCATCTCCCAGGGAACTTAAGGCCCGGCCAAACGAACGCAACATTTCAACGCAACGTCTTGCAACATTGTTGCGCGCAAAGTGTTAACACGCGTTTGGCCACCCTAACTTTAAACATTCATAACTTCTTTAATATGTATTCAAACGCCATCAAACTTTGTGACTTTTCCTAAAATTTATCTGGTAACAATTTGATATGACAATTTTTTGATCACGTGACTTGATGTTTCCATGGCAACAAAATTTTGACAGCCATGTTTTTTGAAATTTGCATATTTATACCTTTGAATGAAGAAAAACAATGTTTATTGGTATAACTTTTATATTTTTACGTCATTTAGCGTTTATTTATTGGTTTGGATTAATTTTGAGTGAATTTGGACGGTTTTTAAGAGGTTTTAAAAAATTTCAGAAATCCAAGATGGCGGATCCAAGATGGCGGCCGTATAACTAATTACCTAATAGCTACGTCATATGACGTCATCGCTCCATTGTGCGGACCGCAAAGGAGACAGTTTTGGACGTACTATATACCCTCTGGGTTTCATTGTCATAGCACAATGTGCCCCCCCCCCCCCCCCCCCCCCCCAGGCTCAAAAACTCCAAAAAAGCCCAGGCTGAACAGGGTTAAAGGTTTGGTGGAGAACGTGAACACACCACGGTTAATTTTCCTTTCACTATTTGAACTTAAAAGCCAACCGTACAAATTCAGCTCCTGGACAATCCAGTCACAATAGACAAACTAAACAAAATGGAACCGAACTGCAAAGTAATTCAAAATAGAGAGAATTTCTGCCTTGATTAAACTCCTTAAAATTAAATGTTTCAGGAACGCGAAATTCCACAGGTAAGCTGTGTCATCAGTGCACATGTTTGATCCACCGAAGAGTCCCTTGCTATATTTGGCAAGTCACGTGACCAAACTGGTGTACAATTTAGGTATTAAAATCACAGCCAAGATGCAAAATGTGACGTATGTTTTTTCTAAATTCGCATTATTGAAAGTTATGACGTCATTAACACCCATATTTACACATTTTCTTTAGAAACATTTTATTTTTTGTGTAGATCTAGACGATAATAGGCCATTTCCGATTTGCCTTTAGCCTCTTTATCAAAGCGAGGCTAGGTGCGAAACCTTTCATATGATCACATGCAAATAAAACTTCTTTGCATGTGAAGGAAAACTCATTTTCATATGAAAGGTTTCGCACCTAGCCTCGCTTTGATAGAGAGGCTAAAGGCAACTCGGAAATGGCCTATTCCAACGTCAGATTATAAGGAAGCACAGTATTTATAGGGTGGGAGGGGGTAAGCGATTTCTCAGTTACAAACTCAAAGATTCCATATCCCCTCCCATGAGCAATTGCTTCATGATCCCTCCTTCAGGCGTTTGAAAAAAAAAAACTCCTTAAAGAGGCTGTTTTGTCACCATTTTATTATACAATATAATAAATTATTATATAAGATAATAAAATAATATTGGTTCACGAATATGTTTTCACCGCCTTAAAGACATAAAACAAAGGACGGAAATACAAGATGTACGAAGAGAAAAAACAAACATGGAACTCAAGGAGAAAAACAAAAAATGAAGAATCAGGGCCCGCGGAGTTCATTTTGTGGAGCGGTTATAAATTGACCTCCAAAAGTGGCAGTCAATTGACCATCGACCAGCAAAATCAAAATTAATACAGTTTGTACCAATTTAAAACAACGGCAATAGTTCCTGACAAAATACGGCTAAATACCCTAAAAGATTTTAGCACCCTAAGCAGTACCAATCTACAATTTTTGACCCTAAAAAAGGTACGACGAGAACCCCCGTCATATTTACATAGAAATCTCCTCCCCGGGGCTCTCCGGGGGGGGGGGGGGGTGGGGGGAAGTCCACCCACCCGCTCCCGAGTCTGAGAGCTTGCAGGCGGCGTAAGAAGTGCGCGAGAAAATATCTAAAACTTCTCTGTTCGTCATACGATCTCTGCAGCAATCTTAAGCCATCATCGATCGCATTGAAATAAAATTAACAGCCAATATGTACATGGAGGAAATTTCTTTTTAGGACATTTGAAAACAAAAATTTACGTGAAGAAATTATTAAAAGAGTGCGCTTCGTGCGCATGGGTCATTACAGAAAGCCAATCAAATATTTTGATTGACAAGCCAAGTTAGAAAATAATTAGGGAAGATGTTTATGTTGTAAAAATATGATTACGTAAGCAAAATAACTGTATAAAGACCGCTGAAACTGTCAAAACTGCAAACATTTGTAGCCTTGGTTCGTTACAACAAAGTTTTGTTGTTTTTTTTTTGTTCCTTGGAGCTGAAAATCGCGCTTCAAAACCGATGCCACGTGATCTAATTTCCCAAGATGCAAAGAGAGGAAGACGCCCCGAACACGCTTTACAATTTTTTTTATTTTCAGCGTTGTCTTCACTGTAAGTTTTTTCTCTGGCCGTATTTCACTGATTGAAGCAAAATTATGGGCGATTTGGATATTGGTAAGCGAATTTTTGTCAAAGGGTTTTCCCCGGAAACGACCGAAAGCGAGCTGAGGGAGTATTTTCAAGACTTTGGCACCGTGAAAGAGAGCAAAGTTGTACGAGACCGCAACGGGTTTAGCAAAGGATATGCATTCATCACGTTCGAATCGCAAGAAGTAGCCGATCAAGTTCGTGACCAAGACTGCCTCGAATTCAGAGGGAAAATCTTGAGCGTTGGCAAAGCAGTTCGCCGAAAGAGCAAGCGGAATTTTGGAAAGTATTACTATCACAGACAAGAACCAGGTGAAAGTTCCAACCACGGCAGCTACTATGCGTTCTCGACATCCGATGGGAGCATGTACTACTCAATGAATCACCAACAACCGCACTTTGTCCTAGTGCCAGCATATTCCCCTCAGATGCATTATCAGTCGCAGAACCCCTACCCTCAACATTCTCATTCAGCTTCTCAGCCGATCTACACAACAACGGCTGTTCTTGGCAATTCGTATCTGCAGCCCGCGACGCCATATTCGTTCCCTCACGGACATTCGTGGAACGAAGTCGCAGCCGTTCCAGTGAACGCGGCAGCCGTTGTACCGAAGGTCCATCATCAGTTTTCCGCGGAAAATCCCACAGAAATTGCAGTTGCCAGCACTCATGGCCAACCAGCGCAGATTGTGAGTTTGGCGATTAATCCTGAAGGAAATTATGTACCCGATGTTGGAGCTGTTCCTGGCGAGGTGAGCTAAGCGAAAAATAGTAGGGCCGGCTTATTAGACGGCATTGTTTTTACGATAACAGCGAGAAAAGCTATCAATATTGTAAGAAATAGCTCCTTGAAATTCCCGTCAGTTTAAAATTGGCAGGTTTAACCTTTCATACAGTTAGCAAAGCAACATTCTGAAAAACTCTTCCAATTTCAGAGCGTTTTTTGCAGTTAAGCTTAGAAAGCTATTTTGGTTCACTTCAATGCTGGAATATTTCCGTTTTCATCCTAACTTCAGAGAAGTATAGCTGTCTCAGTTAGATTTCAATTTTAAACAGTCATCTGTGCACTTTTGAGAAAAAAGAAGGGGATCCTGCTAGGTCCACGTTTTGTACCGCCCCATTGAACAGCCGGTGAACAGTACTTTCCTTATTGGTACTGTTTATTATGCTGTACAAGGTGGTTCTAACTTGAATGGAGTCTGGGTATAAAATCCTAAAGTGTGACAATCCAAATGAAAGCTATTGAGTAGTATTTTCTTGTGGTTCTGTTTATTATGCTGTACAAGGTGGCTCTAACTTTTAAGTCCTAACATGTGACCATTCAAATGAAGGCTATTGAGCAGTACTTTCCTGTCGTTCTGTTTATTATGCTGTACAAGGGGACGTTCCATTTTTTATCCGCACCCCCCCCCCCAAGGATGACGGGTAGTGAAATCCAAGGGTTCGGAATTTTTCTTCAAAGAAGCCGACAAAATTTGGAGCCTTCGGATTTTTTTTCAAAGGTGCCGACAAAAAATCAACCCTTCAGATTTCATTTTTCAAAGGGCGCCGACAATAAATCGAGGGTTCGGATTCCTGTCATCTTTAGGGGGTGTGCGGATAAGAAATGGAACGTCCTAAGGTAGTTCTAACTTTTAAGTCTGTGGATGAAATTCTAATGACTGACCCGGATGAACGCTATTGATCAGTGCTTTGTGATACACAAGAGCGCTAGATAATTATTAATCATGTTTACTGATGTTTATAACAGCTTACAATGTTGATGGATGTGATTGAAGGTGGTGTCTATACTGTTTTTTAAGTTATAAAAACTTGTTTTCACATTATTAACGGATCATAGTGCATTTTGAATAATCATGTTAACTTTTTTTCTAGCTGGTGTTTGAGAGCCCTAAAGGCAAGGCAGAGAAGAAAATACCCTCAATAAAGTTCTTGAAGAAACATGAGCCCTCAACCCCAGCAGGCCTACAAGTTGCTCCAACAGCAACAATTCATGTCATCAATGGACAAGTACCGTCTACTCAGTAAAAAATTTATATTTATAGTAATCCTTTAAACCCCATGATCAACATCAATTTTTATCTTGCTAATGATAAGACGCAGTTCTAATACCCTATCTGATTGAGTTTTGAAATTCTGATAAAAGGACGGTATCGAAGAATGTGTGAAGAGCTGGTGAAAAATTTGAAATTCTGTTTTATTTCATAATTATTTTTTTCCAGAAAGAAGACTGAAATTCATGTTTTAACTACAATTAACAACTTAGTACAGTGGCCATGTTTTTTGGAATGCAGAACACAGTAAACTAATTAAGGTTAGAGTTAGCACTTTTGGTTAAGTTCAGTTTGGCAAGGATAGGGTAGGGTAGGCATTAGGATTAAAGCAGTACACAGATGTCTTCAACAATGAAAGGGTATATGAATATGGTGCAGACAATAAGAGTTAGGGGTACTTTCTGTCTGTCTGTAAACATTCCTTTGATTTATTAGTAAGGAGAAATGTGATGTTGATCATTTTGGGGGATTCAAGGGTTAGATTAAGTCTGATTCCAAGGAATCTTTAGCCGTAAAACTGGTGTGTGACATTTGCAAACGTAGACTGCAGAATAAAGCTAAAATTTGCCTCATTTCCAATATGGGCAATGACCTTCTAAGCCTCTAGGATGGCAGCTAAACTTGGTCTCTCTACTGCACTTCTTTCACTCATTTTACTGTAACTCTCAATAAGACAGACATGCACCTCTGAACAGCCGGTTCTAGTCCACAGTGACATTGTGGCATCTTAGAGATAGTTAACTACATTAATACAAAACTACAAGGACAGTGGAGCATATTGTCAATTTTTTTTTTTTTTTTTTTTTTTGGGGGGGGGGGGGGGGGGGGCTTGACACAGTTAAAAGTCAGACAAAAGAACCGAGTTGATCTAGAACTCATTGCCCAATTCTCAAAGACTTTCTTAAGTTAAGATGCATCTAGATTTTTCTTTGAACAATGAAGTCACACAAAGTGACAATAAAATTCAACTTTGCATATATGATCTGATCAAAATTTGCTTGAGCAATTTAAATTTTTACTGTTAAGAATGAAGTGAAAACAGGAGTAACACATTTTTATAAAACAGCAGCAATTAGCCGCTTAAACCCTGTACAATAGGAAGATAATAGCCTAAATGATTTATCACCAGACATCACATCTACTAGGCCTAGCTAGCATCCAGCTTTAATCTGCAGTCTGCAAAATGCCACACACTGCTCTATGACATAGGTAGATATATAGCTAACCTACTAACTTATCTAACAGAAATGAGGTATTTATTGAACTGATTTTTATGCACTATTAGCTAAGTATATGTACTAATGTGAAGAATGTATTGTTCAGTAACAATAGCAGCATTAATTGTATATGAACATATGTAATTGTAAGTCTTTCTTGATTTGTGATCGAACAGTGAGCAATAGTCCTTTTAACTTGTCAATGTGTCAAAGATGGGGTAATGTCCATGGGTTGCTGGTTTTACAGTTTCAAAGGATCCTCTAAAATTAGGGTGTGGCTCACAATTTCTTTTTATAAATCACTTTTATATTTGCATTTCCCCATGGGATGGTCGCATAATACAGAATGGGAAAACTTTGAGGCGAGGTGTTGGTAGGCTTGACAAGGCCTTTTTTCTGCATTTGAAAAAAAATCCAACAAGAATCAACAAGAATTCTATATCTTAGCGTATTGCTATTATTTATTTCTAGGCACCTATATGTATTTATATGACATTGCATTGTGACCTGTGTGTTAAATGAGTCAGTGTTTTTAGGGGGAAGTGTCACAGCAATTTTTACCATTTTTTGTTCAAAACTATGCTATATCTTTACTACAAGACAATACTAAAACACCAAGAGAAATAAATCAATCAATTCTTTAAAGAGGAGCAAATCATGATCTGTTGTAGCCCATAGTGGAAACGAAAATGCGGAAACTTGAAAAAATTAGGCTAACGTTTTTCAAGTTGAAATTCATTGAGACTCAGTCCGTGTATGAATAGAGACATGCACTCATCAACAGTTTTGTGGTAATTTATCACAAAACTGAACCATTATGTTTCAGTTTCTGTTAATACAAAAACATGTTTTTGTTGTTTTTTGAAATGACACAAAGTCCCTGTGCCACTGTCCCCTTAATGCTGAGTCAATTCAAGGCAATAACGATATGGATAAGGGGAACATTTTTTTAACATAAATGCTGCTGGTCTCTATGAACAATTTGTAACAATTTTGTAACACACTCTATCATCCAATAAACGGTCTTAAGTAATTATTTAAGCAAAGCTTCCTTACCTTCATTAATCTAGTTTCACTTTCCAGTGCGGTGTATGCCCCCCCCCCCCCGGGGGGGGGAGTACTCTGAATATTTTGGGTGGGGGTGTGCCGCTGTGACTCCTAAACCCTTACCCTATACTAGACTGGACACTGAAATCCCTCTACCCTATCACGGACTTGTTATCTAGAACCAGTGTTTTTAATGGGAACCATCCGTCAACAACTGTTGCCGCGATTTTATTTCCGTTTAGGAATGCTAAGGCTCTCTCTCCTGAGTTTCAATTCCTATTCTGCACTTAATTCTAAATACCACTGATCTGTTTCCCGGCAAACGATACCCTATTATAGACCAAAACTCTCTGATTTCTATACCCTATCCCAGACTAAACTGGTAGTTTCTTGGTGTTGCGGATGGTTTGAACACCAAATGACGTAAAACAAAAGATTCAAAAGACACTGAACAATGCCCACACCACAACACAAAAGCTAACCAACAATAGCTTCCGCGACACCAAGAAACACCCACTAAACTGCTGCTTGAAAACCATACCCTTCAAGCGGCACATACCCATAAAGCTGAAATACTAGTATTAAATAATCATGGATTAGTAAAGTGCGTTCGATCTGGGCTCGAAGCTCCCACATGAAATCGAGGGGAGTGGCCAGCCAGTCCAAGATGGCGCCCAAACCCGAAAATCGCATGGCATCCAGACCGATACCCTTTCCACAATCTCCTACGCCCAGATCGATACCCGACGAGATTAGAAAATCCCTCCCCCCCGAGGGAGTCCGGTTTTCAGATCCTCCTCCCAACAACGGGGCAATCTCGTCCCCTGAGCCCGCAGGTTTCAGGTCAGCGGAGACCGAACGCAACCCCTAGGTAGTTGGTGTATCCTGATCATAATGTATGGTACTTCATGTATCCCTTATTGTAATGTATTTAGATATATTGCAGTGTAATTTAGGGTCGGATTACAGTATCTAGGGTTGAAGCACTGATTTTAGTATTTAGGGTTAAGCACTGATTCCAGTTTTTCCAGTGTATCGAAAGGGTTAGTTCTTATGTATAGTTTGGGCTGGCAGCATATTATCTTATATCCCTTAAAAATTACAATTTCCGGCAGCTAGTCCTCGGTGGTACAGTGGATAGTGTGCATGGAGTAGATTATACTGCCCGGGTTCGATTCCCCATTCTAGGGACGAGGTTATGTGCGCGGAGGAACGCGGGCATAGGAGGCGGAAAGTTCAGCAACCTCTGTCTCCCCCACGCAGTTTCTAAAGACCCGGACACACGGTGTTGCCCTTACCAAGATTTTTTTGGGCGTGTCACAAGATGAAATTTGTTGCGCACAACGTTGCAACTGCCCGGGTGATATGGCTGTGCGCATACGTAAGGTACTGGCCAGGCCGCGGGGTAGGTGTTCGAGTGTGTCACTTGCTTTTTTCGTATTTTTAAAAGGAAAGATGCATCGTGTGTCCGGGCCTTTAGAGGACAAAAATACAAATCTTCATCCACATACCATTTATTCTTGGTTTCAAAATCGCGCAACAAATGTTGAAAGGTTGTTGAACACCCGGGGGGAACACCCATGACGAGGGTGTTCGTCGGACATTTTCCAAAAACAACCTAAAAGATTGTGTGGTAAAACCAAAACCCAAGTAATTACTCTGACCAATCACAGCAGTCGTAAACAATCCAATGAACCAATCAGAGCTCGAAGCCTTCTTAATTTTTCACGGCTCACTGGAAGACCACTTGTAGTGAATGTGACACCGTGATGAAATAAAGATTGTAGTAGTAGAAAGCAATATACATGTCGGCGGCGCCAAGCGCGGGAAAACGCGTGCGAGCAAGTCACGATTGGTTTTGGTTTTGCTTCTGATTGGTCGAGAAAGTAGCGCGAATTTTTTTAGCCAATCACAAAGCGTAGCAAATCAAAGCAATTGTGTAATTACTTTTCACACTCAATTGAAAACTGCTCTAAAAGACAACATCGAGTTTCACCCGCCATATTGTTTTTAGAACTTTTAACACCTAAGAAAGGGCAGTAAAACTGTCTGAAACGTTGTGATTTTTTGCATTTGTAAACCCGAAAACAGAAAATCATTTTAAGCAGTAAAAATAGATTGGTAGCTTTTAAAATGGCGGGACAGCGTAGAAACCATTGACAAGTTTGCTTGTGTTTTTTTGGCGACTAAATGCTCCCAGATTTTTGGAGTAGTTTGGTGGCGTTGTTAAGGTTGGGACAAAATCTCTTGCTTTTGTGCCAAAAATCTCAGACCACGTGATTTAAAGGCACACCTTCACCCAAAATGCTGTGCGCGCCGTGATCACTTTCCGTGCTGAATTGGCTACTTCCGAGTTACGTTACGCCTCGTTGTCAAAGCGAGGCTAGGTGCACAACCTTTCATATGAAAATGAGTTTTCATTCACATGGAAATGAAAACTCATTTTCATATGAAAGGTTTCGCACCTAGCCTCGCTTTGATGGAGAGGCTAAAGGCAACTTGGAAATGGCCTATTTCGTGTGAAATTCACGCTTGAATGCGTGCAACCAATCAGATCGCGCGTGTGAACAATGGAGCATTTCAAAACAAAAACAAACTACCGCAACGTATTTTGGGTGAAGGTGAGCCTTTAGACTGAAAACTTTGCCACATATCATTCAATAGTCCAATTTCGATATATTAAAATTCAACTTGAAACAAAAGACATACCACGAGACTTAGGGGAATGATAGTAGGGATTTATATGGTTTATTCCCCTAAGCCTCGTAGTGATGTCTTTTGTTTGAATTAAAAGTTGAATTTTAATATCTCGAAATTGGGCTATTCTTCTCCTGGAATTATTATACGTTACCGGTTAATTTAGACACTTCTTAAATATTTTCAGGGTTTCCGTTGGAAATTATCGTAATGTTGATATCTGTTCTTAAAATCCATATTATTTTGTTGAGTTAGTCCCACGATGCAACTCTTCAAATATTTACCCGTATCCCTTACCAACCGACCAAGAAATGACCACTGACTAAATTAATCCATGTACAAACACTGCAGGAACATTGAAATGAAAGCCGTAGATCAGCGCTTTCATAGGGTTAGTTTTTTTTTCTGTCATTTCTAAAAACAGAAATTCAAATGTGTTTTCAGCTTCGTTCCACGGAGTATTCCACGCTATCTGACTATTCTGTACCATGTCGTATCTCCAAAAGAATGCTTTTCGATTTATAACCTGTTTTCATTCACAAAACATATCCCGCATAGAATTCTAACTATAGTTGTGGGTTTTACTAAAGCTAAAAATAAATAGAAAAAACCTTGCATGATGATGAGTTTCAGCAAAGAAAGAAATAAAATGCTGTTTTAATCGTTCAGTAAACATCGCAAACGATCGTTAATTGCCGACAAAATTCATCACCTGTCGCGATGACTCATTTCCCAATTTATTTTCTTTATTTTTCCTAATGCAAAGTTCAAAGTGAATTAATTAAACAAGACCACAAAAACCCATTTAAAACCCGCACACTTCGCGTGCCTAATATAACAACAAACCATTACACACCCACGCTTTTCGTCATCGTGACGTCATTGAGGTAAGTCGGCTGCCAAGGTTATGATCGGTAATGTTCCACTAAATGTTCCTTGAAAACAACTGATGTAAGTTCTTCCGGGTCACGTAGCAAATTTGAGCAGCTTGTTTCAGGAGACATGCAAAGGCCTCTATTTATTTAATCGAATAACTGCCTTCTCTCACTCAAATATCATATTTCTTAATGGGGCCCGGGATTGGATAATTATTCCAACCCTTCGCCGCATTACCCTCAAGTTTACAGTCCTAATGGGAAGTAAATATTTATTCAGATCTTTCAGTTACCAGCATTATAAAAAAAATTGTTTCTCTATCTGTACGTGCCCTACTTTTATAATTGATTAATATTAGAATTAATGCCTTATTGAAAGAATTTCGTCGGTAATAAGCTCCCAATGTATATAAAAAAAAACTGTAGATATAAATATATTGAATTTCATATTAAACAATACCAGAGAAAAGTACTGCTCAATAGCTTTCATTTGAATGGTCGCACTGTACGATTTCATCCACAGACTCAAAAGTTAGAACCACCTTGTACAGCATAATAAACAGCACCACAGGAAAGTACTGCTCAGTAGCTTTCATTTGAATGTTCACACTTTAGGATTTCATCCACAGACTCAAAATTTAGAACCACCTTGTACAGCATAATAAACAGTACCACAGGAAAGTACTGTTCAATAGCTTTCATTTGAATGGTCACACTGTAGAATTTCACCAACAGACTCGAAAGTTAGTGGTGGCCAACATGTTTTACAATACTTGAACACATATTAAACAGGCCGCCGCCTTTTATTTAAGTGTTCCGAAGACTTCTGTCGATGATTTTAAAGGTTTCACTTAAAGCTGGTAGTATTCAGCTGTACACGGCACCTGGTCGAGAAAGACGAGAGAACTATCGCGTTTTACAGCAAACGGCAAACGTCAGCTTGTCTTTTGCCTTGGGAAAAAAAATTAACATGGCTAATAGGCTCCTGGCATCACGTACACAACAAACGTGAAGCGTCAGCTTTATAACCATCTGCTGTTCGGTGTAAAAAACGACAGCTACGAATGACAAACGCGCCAAACTTCAGCTGATCGCGTGATATTGGCTTCAATCGCGCGACAATCCCTGCCGTTCACGAAAAATAAAAATAAACATTCGGAATAAAGTTTAGGCAGCTTCAGTAGCAATGATGACAGGAACGCCAAGGGAAACGTCACTTGAAAAAAGAAGTTAAACTACTTTAAACTCTTTTAAACTACATAAAACTACAATTTTACATTTTTTTCCAGTTTGTATAGTATAGTAGATTTTGTAATGTGACTCGTTTGCCCAGAAGCTGAATTTTTAGCGACGCCTTTCCAGTTCAAATAGAGAAAGGAAAATGAACTGTCGTGTGTTCACGTTCTCCACAAAACCTATAATTTGACGTTGTTGTTTTGCAGGGAAAGGCTTAAACCTATTATTTTGTGCCTTTTTCGCTGCCGTCGCGGCGGTTGCCAAAGTTTCCTTTGAAATGGAAAACGCTTTCCGTGAAGTTTGGATGAGCGATAAAACTTTGGACTAACACGAGCAGAAGGTTTCATAACCGTTTATTCTTTCGACCTACTGTTCCTTGCAATTCTCCCAAATACATTTGAAACCTCGTCCCAGGGCTTTTACCACGGCGGCGCGGACAAACCCCTAGACGAGGCTGCTGAACTACTCCAAAACTCGTGGAGTATTTTATCACGTGATATACCATCTTAATTTCGCTTTTACAGAGGTTCCAGATCGGCAAGAAAACGAATACGCCCACAAATCGCTTGAAATAACCTCCGAAGAAGACATGTCGTGATATAATACCCGGCGATTGTTAGTGTACATATTTCGGTAGTTGTTCAAAATATCATCTGATCTTAAAATGGATCCTCCATGGAGCGACCATGCACCTATTGAAAAGGTCGCCTACCTAGCAACATGCCAAATGGATTTCGTACCGTATATTTAACAATTAGATTACGAGCTCGAGATTTCTATCGTGTGATAGTCGATGAGGGAACTATCACACGATGGAAATCAAAAGCGAAGAATCTAATTGTTTTAGTGTAAATCTATTAGACGTTCAAAACTTAACAACAAATACTCTTCACAGACACTTCGAAAACACTAAGAAGCGGCCGCCATTTGGCTACTCACTCTACTCTACTCTAAAAAAAACTTTCCACAACAGAATAGAACAGAATAGTGAGTGAATAGTGAACAGCATTCGTGATAAAACGCTAGTAGATTTATACTAAAGTACTAGTATACACTAAAGGTGATGTTACGCGGGACGATTCGCAACGACGATTTTTAGCACAACAAAATTAACGACAGGTATTTTACACGAAACAGCTGGAGTAAAATTCGTGTTTTTGCGCTGCCAGGTTTTGAAGCTGATTCAAAAACTTCGCAACGCAAAAATTGCGAAGAAAATCGTCCGCGCACCCATGTTGCGCTAAAAATCGTCGTTGCGAATCGTCCCGTGTAACATCCCCTTAAAACAGTGGATAGCGTTGTTGGCGCGCTCTGATTGGCTACTGAAACTCGGGATAGTTAACAACTATTATTATACATTGGTGTAACTAGCTCGATTTTGATTGGCTATAAGCACGCAGCTAATTATTGCTTGCCGTTTCTGTTACGTCATACCTACAGACAATGAATTTTATATATGTAGAAGTGACGTCATACCTACAGACAATAGTTTGTCTGCTGTGCATTGATCACTTTTTTGTGCGCGCTCTTGTCTTTACAAGTGCAGCTCAGAAATATGCGTAATAAAACAATTATTGGATTTGGTTTTCGCATGATAGCGATAATTATCAAGGCCTCAGTTTGTGTCATCCGGCTCAGCCTTCGGCTTCGACAGATAACACAAACTTTGGCCTTGATAATTATCGCTATCATGCTCAACCTCATCCAATAATTGTTAATTCACCGAAGTGGAGGTGGGTAGTGGTGGATGTTTACCTCGCCGCTTCGCGGCTCGGTAAATATCCACCACTACCCACCTACACTGAGGTGAATAGTTGTTTTAGTATATATATACTGAAACAGTGAGATAATATAACGAAAATGATGCTTTTTTAACTCATTTATTCCTGTCAACGATTACAATTTTCGCGCGCAAATTGCTGGGAGGTGAATAGCACTTGCTATTCCGAGTTTCAGTAGCCAATCGGAGCGCGCCAACAATGCTATCCACTGTTTCAGTATATACTAACAAGTGCTATTCACCTTCAAGCAATTTGCGCGCGAATATTGTAATCGTGCACAGGTATAAAACAACTATTCACTGTCGGTGGTCAGTGGTGAATATTTACCGAGTTGCGGCTCGGTAAATATCCAACACTGGCCACTTCCACTTCGGTGAATAGTTGTTAAGTATACTTACGTCCGATTCAGATATCGTATTTCACACGAGCCGAATCTAATTCGAACTTGTAGCCTGTGTGTAGACGTTTCTTGTTTTCTTTCCTTGGAACAAAGGAAATTAAACGTCTGCGCGCGGGCTAACCCAAATGATGAGATCATGAGGGCAAAATATTAATAATGAAAGAGCACCACAACTGAAAACGGCAAACTTTAATTTAAACAATTTTTAATTTTTCCTGTATCCAAATTAACTCATCCTCAAAATTGAGGATTCGGTAGCAGAGTTCACAGCAGAATGAGTAAGTTTAGCTCCTTGCTCCAAAAATACATTTTAATAATTTATGTATTTGATTCAGCTCATGTGAAGTTCGGTGTTTAGTCTGAATTAAAGCCAGTCCAAAGCCGTCATTCCCGGCTGAGCAAGGTGGAAAAAAAAACGCTTGAGCCGATTTGAATTTAAATGAGTCGTTCCGAATGTACTCAGACGCCGTACTTCACATGAACTTATTTATTGAATTAGGTTTGGCTCAAACAAAATGGCTAACAAAACAATGGAGAGTTTGTAATCTTTGCGTTGCATCTTCCCGCAATTTTTTTAAACCTTCTCAATACTTTATAGATTTTAAAGTAGACATACCTTTTACATAACAGGGTATTTTTGCGACCATTTCAAATGCTGAACTGAGCAATTTTAAGCTGCTGACTTTTCGATGTTCGCAGTATACGAAGAGAGCCTCCCCGCCGGGCAACTAACTATAGGGAATACCCCCTTCCCAGGTCCCGGGTTGAGGTTTATAAAATGATATTAGGCCCCCGCCAGGGCGTGACGCGTCTCCCGCAGCATGCAGGCGATTTTCTCTGGCGAGCGAACTAGTGAAATTCTCTTGCTCGATTATCTTTGAGAGAAATAAGCCACTTTTTGCAGTCTATTTACTGTTTATTTTGTTATTATTATTATTAATATTTTTTCTCCATTTTAATTATCCGTTACAACAGTGAACAAGGAACAAACCGCGTCTCTCCGCTTTGAATTTTGACATGTTACATCGATTATTTCGGCGCCAAGTTACAACTCACTTAAATTGCAAGAAAGCCATATTCAAAGTTGTATTAAAGTTGAAAAGAATATATTAAAAAAAATACACTAAACCACTTTTAGTCGCTGAAACATTAAGAGTGTTTAATCCTACATGTTTGAAGTGAAAAAAAAGGCTGTCGAGTATATATAGTACAGCATAAAATTATGTTTCGGATAACTTTTTTTGCAAACGTCAAATTATTACCACTAATAGCGGGAGATAAATTTTCTCTCTACGTGATAGCCTAGACGAAGGTTTATAATTTTTCTCATAAGGTCCCCACATACCGCAGAACGTTTTGTTATGGCTTAATAAATGTAAAACCGATTAAAACCTTATGCTTAATACATCAAGTGATAATAAATATTAAAAACCGTAAGCCTTTTTTTTGTTGTCTCGATTATGATTAGCCCGCAAACGAAACGTATCTATTGAACCTATTGTTTGCATTCAGAAACAAACATTTTGCAAAACTTTCGTTTCAGCGCAAAGTTTTCGCTTATTTTGGAATTTCCACTCCTTAAACGAATTCAAAACGACTGAACACATAGTAATGAATTTAATCTTTAGTTTACATAAACATATTATAAATGAACTAAAATTAGAATGATAGCTTGCAAAGAAGTGCAAACTGCGAACAATTTACTTATTTTTAATATTAGGACACACTGTGAGAAAACGTTTAGTTTTTAGTTGACAACAAAATTGAGACAGATTATTTCATTTTTGTTACCAAGACGCTATACTATTTTTATTCCCCGACTTCATATACTCTTTGAAAAGTCAAGAGAGATTTTCAAGAGTTAAATGACTTTTAAAAACCTTTTAAAGGGTTTGTGAGACTCGTGATAAATTTCTTTTGACGACGGATGTCAAAATATATATTGCGACTTTTCGCCGTCAACTGAGTAGCGAATTAAATAAATTGTCGAAACCAAACATAGGAACATCTTAATCACAATGTTACTTATTCTTTCACTAAAAATTCAAGGGACCGCAGTTTCCACTTTCCTCAAATTTATTTTAGTTCCCATGGGCTGATAACCGCGCAGATAATAAAAAATGCTATTTTTGGTTCGGTAACCAAAGGCTCACAGGCCCCTCAAATTATGCAAAAACTTCTTTACACAAATATTTCGTCTCCTTAGAGGCTATTTATTCAAACCGTTATAAAATCAGTAAACATGTTTTCGGCTTTTTTATCGACGGAAAAAGGACATTTTGCTAAATCTCCTCGCTAAGGTGACAAAAAATCTAAATCTAAATTTATTTGTTGCATCAAAACCTACAACGCATAAACGTGAATCAGGTATTATTAAAAAATACCACCGAAATAAAAAAAATATAAAACTTTCATATGCTTTTCAAGTTTCCTTTCGAGTTTCTATGCATGCAACATACAACACGCAAGTCTTCGTTAATCGAATTTCAGCGAATTTATCCTTTTTGAGTAACGAACGACATACGACACAAGAGCGACGATTTCTTTTTTTAAGAATTTCATTTTCTTATTTTAAAATGAATTCTATTCCTTCGGTTTGGAAGTTTTGCCATTATTTATTTAGCACAAGTGAGCCCTGTATGGCATCAATACAAGACAAATCCAACCAAAACAAAATATAAATCTTGCCATTCCCGAATATTTTTCGAACAATTTACCGCCAAATTTTTCGCG
Source organism: Cladopsammia gracilis (assembly GCA_022457155.1). Classification (NCBI taxonomy): domain Eukaryota; kingdom Metazoa; phylum Cnidaria; class Anthozoa; order Scleractinia; family Dendrophylliidae; genus Cladopsammia; species Cladopsammia gracilis. The sequence goes on along the minus strand of JAJGOT010000763.1, from coordinate 141,606 downwards.
TGTATTCTAAAATAACGGGCACAGCATTATTTTTTTTCGTAAAAAGATACTCTAAACGCGAAAAACATCAAATAGAATATATTTTCGCGCCTCGAACCGTTTTGTCCGCTTGCAAATTTGGCGCGAATATTTGACAGATGAACAATGGGAACCCTGTCAGACTTTCATAAACAATCAATCACATAGTGATGTTTCTCGAAACTCATTGGCTGAGGACTTTAAATTTGTTTAATCCAATGCTAATTAACAATATCCTTTGCAATTAGGCAAGTCTTATCCGACTAGCGTAACAAGAATTTAAGATTACATCAAATCAGGCGTCTGGCGAAAACGTCGCTTTTGGCATTTTCGCTGGCTTTGTTGATGGTGGCTCGTTACAAACTACAAAGACAGCTTTAAAGCTGCGTTAATTTCATGCTTAGAGTGTTTCGCTCTTCAAGAAACAAAAGCTGGATTAACAACAATTTCACGCTTGTGACTTCTCACAACCCCGCTCCAATTTAAGTCTGAAGAGCGAAAACATTTGATTGATTTCAAAAGCGATTTGTTTCTACGTTTCGATCGAACGTTAGATCGAAATTACTGTCGAGCGGCGAGCCTGAAGCGATACGTTTCCCGAGTTGTTAATTGATGCATCGTTCGACGCATATTCTGCAAATAGCGCCAGCTCTTCGGATCGACGGCGATGGAAGCGTTGGAATAAATTAAGCTGGTTGTTTGTCAGTGAGCGACAACCAATTTTCACCTGTCGTATGTAGCTCTGAGTAAATGCGCTACTCGAACTTCTATCGATGTGAGGCGTTTGGAATCCCCAATGGCTACAGATGTAGGCGCGTGGTTGCCGTTTGCAAGAGCGGCAGCCGTAGGATGGGTTCCACTAGCAACTTCTCCGATGCCACCTCCGCCAGAAACACAGAAAAACGACGAACGAGTTACCATTAATGTAAGTGGGCGCCGATTCGAAACTTGGCAAAACACATTGTCTCGTTTCCCGGAAACTCTCCTTGGCAGTGAAGAAAAGGACTATTTTTTCGATTCCGAAACAAAGGAATATTTCTTTGATCGCGACCCGGATCTGTTCCGGCATGTTCTAAATTATTATCGCAATGGAAAGCTTCACTACCCGCGAGGCGAGTGCGTTTCCTCTTTCGAGGACGAACTGTGCTTCTTCGGCATTTCCGAAGATGTTGTGTACGATTGCTGTTGGGAAGATTTCCGCGAAAGGAAAAAAGAATGCGAAGAAAGAATTTTCGAGCCCGATAAATTAGAGGATGGCGGATCACAAAATGGCGATGAAAACGCTGATTCGTCTTTCCGCGAGAAGATGTGGACCGCTTTTCAAAATCCACAAAGCGGCCGACTGGCTTCTTTGGCTTATTATATCACCGGGTTCTTTATTGCTGTAAGTGTTATTAGCACGGTTGTGGAAACACTACCTGCAGACGGTGGAACTATTGGAGAAGTGAATAAAAACACTTTCTTTTCGCTGGAAACGGCGTGCGTTGTAGTTTTCACCGTTGAATATATAGCGCGTTTGTACGCCGCTCCTGACCGGTGCAAATTTGCTCGCGATCTGATGAGTGTTATAGACGTCGTAGCTATTTTACCCTTCTACATTGGCCTGTTTATGCCAAATAATTCTATAAGTGGAGCTTTTGTGACTTTGAGAGTATTTAGGATCTTCAGAATTTTCAAATTTTCGAGACATTCACGCGGGCTTCGAATCCTTGGCTACACACTCAAGAGTTGTGCGTCCGAACTTGGCTTTCTTTTGTTTTCGTTGTCCATGGCGGTGATAATTTTCGCTACTGTCATGTACTACGTGGAAAAAGGAGTCCCTAACACGAAATTCGAGAGTATTCCTGCAAGCTTCTGGTACACAATCGTTACAATGACAACATTAGGGTAAGTTAGAATTTTTTTTTTTTCAATAAACTACACACAAACTACTTTTACATAAATACGCGCGCTTTGACGGTGTTTACATTTATCAACAGACATTAAGTCCTTGTACAAATTATCTTAGTTTGCTCACAGCGTTTTGAGTGTCATTCATCTCAGGGATCTGCACCAGAGGAAACTAACTTTGTCTGTTATTTTCTCATTTAGAAATTTGAACAAAACCTTTTCCCGTACCTTGACAAGTACTATTAAACCGGCTTGATTGAATTGGGGTTATCCAAGCATGACTACATGAAATTTAAACACAGCTTAACAAAAGTTACACTTGGATAAATCGAATTTAATATCTATTCACAATGAACTCGCTTTTTTGGCGATATTTTAGGCCTAAAGTACGAACGAGGCTTAATGTGACTGTAAAAGCATAATATTTTGATGCAAAATGCATATATTTACTTCTTCTTGTTTTTCAATATTTCTTATTGATGAACACTGGAATGAAACAAATGCTCTCTACAAATTTTGTATAAATTTAGCTGTTCGGATTTAGACAAAAAAAAAAAACAGGATGAACGCGATTGAAATGTTGGTAGCTGGCTTCTCAACAGAATTAAGACGTGATGAATAATATGGCGAAGGGAAGAAATTAAAATTCCTTGTGTTAAAAATTTAATATTTATATGGCATATATGCTGGTTAATATTATAATACAGCAGACCATTTCCATTGCGCTTTCGGAGACAGTTTGCATTTCGTTCGCGACTGCGTCTCATCGCCGGATAGAAACGTTCTGCTTCTCGGGGGAAGTAAACTCTACAAACGGCGTATTAGCTTGGTTTATTTGCGGTTTTCTTTCGATAAGTTTCAGATAAGAGCTTAATAAATTACGGTTCTAAAACGGCGATAACTTTTTCGGTGCGTTTGAAACCGATGCGCGAAAATCTTTGTAGAAACAACTTCGTGTATATATAAATACCAAAAACGTTACAATTGGGTTGAAATTTTATGTATGTTTTCTTCCACCGTCCATCGCTAGGCAATAAGCGGTTAAATTTTCTATTATACATGGAAATACATGTACATTGTAGAACAAAATACACCATCAAATACACAAATGAATTTGTTTTAGCCTTTTGAAGATCAACGCTTAGCTATTATAAAAGAGGAAGTACTTCACAAAACGACAGCAGTTTCCAGATGTGCATTCGAGTTTTTTTTTTTCATCCAAGAAAGGAAATGAACCCTTTAATCTCATTTTCTCCTGTTGTGTGTTGTTAAAATAAATTTTCCCTTATGGCGTCCAACTCTGGGTGGTTTTAGGTTCCCTTAAGAAAAGAAGCGAGTTGAGATCGATTGAGACTTGTAAATGAAAAATAATTTTTTGGCTTGGTGCGAACTTAGTGGATAAAATAATAAAACCCATCGCCCCGTGTGAGCTGAATTAAAAAGAAATTGAAAGAAAATTACAGCGAAAAAATTCACCAGCTGTTAAATATTGTTTTGTCTTATCAATAAATGAAAATGCACAGCTCATAGAGAGAAATGCAGCTTTTGGAAATCAATACACAGAAAAAAATATATTAACAAATTACACTGCAATCGCCTTTAAAACCTTGCATTCATACATGGATTTTAGAGCTTTGCAATGGGTTTAAAATTTAAAAAATGAGAACGAAAAACCCATTTACATGGCTTTCAAACTCCCGTGTACGTCACTGCATTTGAATGGTTTCATAAATTTTTGCGTGCTTTGCAGTTGCTTTAAAAAACCCTCGAAATGCGAAAATCGTGAGCCGGCATTTTCCGCATTTGAACAGCTTCTTTTTGTGTGCGTGTGTCTTGTTATGGCTTTAGAAGTTCTTTAATAAAATGAAAAAAAAAAAAAAAAAATTAAAGTCCGAAAATTGTTCTTGCATGAAAAGTCAATGATCTGAATCAAGCTCTCTGTCCATAAGAATGGATTAGAAACAACACTAATTAATGGTTCTTAAGTATCGATTAGCAGACGGAAGCATGCTTTTGTTTTGAAGTCTTCAGTATATTGCATATCATTAAGATTGGATCTTTTGTGACTTGTTCAACAATTCTTCATTTTTCCATTGTTTATATTCCTCCTTTCATTCACTACGGTTTTTTTCCTAATTTTGTATGCAATGAAAGAAAGTCTATCTTTATGAATATTTTATATTTTGCCAAAGTTTTTTTCTTCACTGGTTTTCAAAATACAGCTGATGTATATAAATTCTCTCATTTGTTCTAGTTTTTATACTGTAACTTTTGCCACTGTGCCAAAGAAATTAAATTCTAAGGGTTGTTATCTCAAAATTTCCTCCATTTATTTATAATTTGTAAAAAAAAGGAAATGCACTAGATTGCTTTTATTCATCCAGAAACTATTTATTTCTATTATATGATCTCATGGCTAATTCTATTAAGAAGAACTTGGCCCATTTTACCAATCAGTCTATTTGTTATGACATCTAGTTATAAATATTATATTTATATAAATGTTAACTTTGTTGTTTTCAAAATAAAAGGAAATTGAATGGACATTTGTATTATCAAGACAAATTTTCAAAAAAAACTTGAAAATTACAGTTTTTTGTTACCCTCAAAATAAGTCATGCAAAAATATATGAAATTTTGAAAATTTTGAATTTTGAAAATGGGCAAAACTACATGTAGTCACTAAATACTAGCAGTGTTTGTATGGGAAAAAAACTGGAATTCTACATCAGATAATTTCCATCAAATTAGATATCTGAGAATTTATGAACGGTAAACGTAAGATACTTAGGTAAATAATTGTGGTAAAATTTGAGCAATATACCTTGGCTACATAGCGTGAATCATGTTTTAATTTTCCATACATGTAAATCTGTCTATAAAAATTTCCTGAGGACTTCAACAGGTTTTAGAGACACATGTATGAGAAAATGAAAGCGATTGCATGCTTAGAAGCCTAGGTACATCACTCAAATTCCACAAGAAAATTGTTTTATCTAGTATCTCAAGTTAACCTTTCATCATCATTATTATTATCATTATTATTATTTTTCGGATATCAAATTTGACAGAAATGATTTGATATTGGATTCCGGCTTTTTACCATACAAACACTGTTATAGTACATGTTTTTTTGTGACCCATTTGTCCCATTTTCAAAATGGAAATTCAAAATCCTATGGTGTGACCAATAAAACCTCTTCAGCAGTACAGTGTACTTTTGCATGGTACCCCATTTGTTTTTCAATATTTTTAATTACAAAATGAAATTTGGGATTTTTCATAAATTTTGATTTTTGGAACTCTTGGGAGTTTTAGAGTTATTGCTGTGTTTATTGAACCCCCTGCAGAAAAGTCCCCGAATTTTGCTCTGGCATTATCAAGGACTAGAAAGTACTGGAAATCGGAAAACTTGTGTGCAACACGAGTTACATGTACTCAAACTATGCACATGGGGAAAGAGTCCGGTGTCGTGTGAAATCAGCAGCTTTTTAGCTCCTGAAAAACTGCAGGAGTCCTGGAAGTTTTTTTTTTTTCAAACCAAAAGATAACCCTGGCTAGCTGTGTTACCTCTTGATTGAATCAAAGTTCTCTATTCTTGGCTTGCACTTATGTCATATCCTGTCAAATCAAAATTCAGAAGCATTAAAAAACGAATTGAATTCCAAAATGTTTATGGAAATGTAGAGAGTTTAAAACTACACATCTGGTCCAAAGTTTGAAGTGCAAGAGCATTTCGTTCAAGAGTTATAGGCAAATGAGTACGGGACATTTTTAGTGAAAACGTATGGAGCAGCCATCTTGGTGTACCACTTTGGTACACCAACATGGTGGACAAAACTTCAAACTCATAATTACGCAAAAAATCTCATCACAAAAGATTGGATTCACTATAAGTTACATTAAATTGGCTTATAAACATCTATAATGCAAAAATAACTTTTAACTGGTTCAATTTTGTTTATTTTCACGGCTTATCTGAAATAGCGTGACGAATTGCGTGACACATTTAAAACCTTTACAAATCGGAAGCAAAACATCATTAAAACTTTTTGTGAAGGATTATGATGCTGTTATCTACATGTACATGCCATGTTAGAAACAGCTTTGCTAGATTTTTGAAACACAACAACAATTCCTTGCAGCTCTATGTAATTATGTGCGGCATCATGAGTTTTATGCTCCTGCTTAGAAAAAAGACAGTTTTCCTTATGGGAAATAGTTTTATTTTAAAAGCATGATTTGTTTGCTTATATATTTACTTAAGTGCTGAACAGAAAAATCTTTGTTTCTCTATAGCAGAGTGTACTGAGATTCTTGTAGCCTAATGACAAGTCGCTAAAATAAAAAGCTCATAGAATACCTGTAGTTTTTCAAAGGCTGGTAATTTTAATTGCAAACAGCCCAACATTTGAATCACTTTGGTGATTAACTGTTTTATCTTGATTAACCCTTTAATTCTCAAGAGTTTCAAAGATCAAAATTAAAAAAATCCCAGATTTCATGTTGTAAAATATTGAAAGACAAATAGTACAATTTCATTCTGGAAATGAACTTATTTTTCCGAGACCATTTTTGTGGCAAAATTTCATCAAAATGGAACAAATATTAACAATTTTATGAACTTTTTATGTCGGTTGACATAAACAGGAATGAAAGTTGCGGCTACTCAGATTACAGTAGTCATTGTTTTTATTTCTCAATATTCAATGTACTCTTAATTCTCACAGTATTCATTACAATTTTTTTTCAGGTATGGTGACATGGTTCCAGAAACAACACCTGGGAAGATAGTGGGTAGCCTGTGCTCCTTGAGTGGTGTGTTGGTGATTGCCCTTCCTGTGCCTGTTATTGTGTCGAATTTTAGTCGGATATATCTACAAAATCAAAGAGCAGACAAACGGAAAGCCCACAAGGTAGTAATTAATCTTCTATTTGCAATAGTACAGGTGTACAATGTATGTCAAAACATGCACAATGCACCAAGATTATGAACTTTGATGACCTTATGCCCTGATTGGCTAATAAAATTATTATTCATAATTGATGAAATTGATGATGGATGGGTAGGATAAATTTACTTGGACCATTGACTGTCATAAATTGATTCAATGTGCTCAATTTTTCTACTCAATTAAATGCAGTAAATCAATCAATCAATCAATCGATCAATCAATCAATCAATTCCAATCATTGATTTACATATAAAGCCACCCTTCTGGCCAGACCTAACATAATCCCACTGTATTCTCCTGCATAATAAAGTTTGGGTTACAACTAAAACACACAGTTCTGCGGATCACAGGAAACCCATACATTATATACAGCTGTATGAAACATGAATTGCCTTGCTTTGTTGTGATTGTGATCTACAGCCTTTTGTGGAGATGTCAGGCAATTAGCTTAAGCTGTTTTATAAAAGTTTTAAGGTGGCTTGATTGGATTTCTCTCAACTGGCAATATTGTTAAAGTATAATCCACTGACTGTTAATTAAAAAAAAAAATAAACGGCATCAACTGTTGTGTGATCATTAATTTTGCTTTACATGAGGACAGAGATAAGTACAACGATGTACATTCGTATGGCACTGCTCATAGTTTACATGTACGGGAAAGAATTTAGTAAGAACTTTTTCATTTTTTTTTTCTTGGTCATTAATATTCATAGTCAAAATTAATATTCATAGTCTTAAAGTTTAGTTTTGCAACTTTTGCTCAATTAGCTCTTAACCCTTTTGTGGCCAAAGTTTCCTGAAATCCCATTCTTTTCATGGACAAATATTTTATCAAGCCTGAAATAACATTATCATGCGACTATATTTGGCCACCTACACTGTATGGGTATTGGCCTGTGGCTATGAAAGGGTTAACCCTTCCACTACCAATAGAGCCAAAAATTGAAAAACAAATGGTACCATTCAAAAGTACTGCCAAAGAGGTTTCATTTGAATGGTCACACCATAGGATTTCATCCACAGACTCAAAAGTTAGAACAAATGGTACCATGCTAAAGTGACTTACTACCGAAGAGGTTTCATCTGAATGGTCACACCATAGGATTTCATCAACAGACTCAAAAGTTAGAACAAATGGTACCATGCAAAAGTACTGCTGAAGAGGTTTCAATTGAATGGTCACACAATAGGATTTCATCCACAGACTCAAAAGTTAGAACAAATGGTACCATGCAAAAGTACTGCTGAAGAGGTTTCATTTGAATGGTCACACCATAGGATTTCATCAACAGACTCAAAAGTTAGAACAAATGGTACCATGCAAAAGTACTGCTGAAGAGGTTTCAATTGAATGGTCACACAATAGGATTTCATCCACAGACTCAAAAGTTAGAACAAATGGTACCATGCAAAAGTACTGCTGAAGAGGTTTCATTTGAATGGTCACACCATAGGATTTCATCAACAGACTCAAAAGTTAGAACAAATGGTACCATGCAAAAGTACTGTTGAAGAGGTTTCATTTGAGTGGTCACACCATAGGATTTCGTCCACAGACACAAAGGTTAAACCTATACTACATGTCTCCATGATTGACTCTGGGAGTGAAAGGGTTAATATGAACATGACCCTGAATTCATCGACAGAACAAAACGCTGATTTTATCACTCAGTAATGTGCAAACTACAAAAGAAATCATGGCTTATGCTTTACTATAGAGAGCTGTACATGTATGTTTCATAATGTTGTTTTCAGAAAGCAAGAGTGTCTATTTCAAAGACGATGGCTGGCACTGCTTTGGTTTCACCTCCAGACAAAGATAATGTGCCACTGGTATGTAAAAATCAGCTGGAATAAAATCAGACCAGATAAGTAATAGTAATAAAAAGAATTGGACTGAGTGGAGTACAATTCAGGGAGTAATCGGGGCGAGTAATTTAAAATCAGCCGAGCGCGTAGCGCGAGGACGATTTGAAATTACCAGCATGATTACCCCTGAATTGTATGGCACAGTGGGAACCCGCTTAATACGGACACCCCCTAATAACACAGACAGTTTCTGTGGTCCCTTCAGTGTCCATATTAACAGGGTTCATCTGTATTTCATTAAACTTTGAAAAATTTCAGATCTTTTTAATTTTCATCTCGGACAACCTACATTTTAAGCTACATGTAAGGTAAGGTAAGGGTTAAGTCGCACACAAGCCACGATGGCCCACACGGCCGAAGCTTAACCCGGTTTCTGTAGCATGAAGCAACTAGGAATATTGCTACTCCCCCCTGGATGGGATGCTAGTCCATCGCAGGGTTACCCCCATCATTTTGTCGCCGGTACCCATTTATACTCTTGGGTGGAGAGAGACAGTGTGGAGTAAAGTTTCTTGTCTAAGGAAACAACACGACGGCAGAGACCAGGCTTCGAACCACCGACCTTCAGGTTGAAAGTCCGACGCGCTAACCACTAGACCACCGTGCCGCCCACAAGCTACATGTAGTAAAACAATAATTGTTTTACTACATGTACATGTAGTAAAGACCTTCATAGTTGTCCCTCAGCCAACCTCCATTTTTATGTCTGTTTCTTGTGATCAGTCATTCTTATGTGTTCTAATATATATATTTTTTTATAGGGTGCTGGTTTGGAGTTGACACAAATTCCAGTGAGCAATAAAGAGAAAAATTATCTTGATGAACAACATACTCATCTACTGCAGTGCCTGGAGAAAGCAACCGTATGTCATACTTAATTTTATACAATGATTTAACCCTTTTGATTTCCAAGAGTGCCAAATAACAAAATCAAGAAAAATCCCAAATTCACATTGTAAAATATTGAAAAACAAATCATAATGGTACCTTGCAAAAGTACTGCTGAAGAGGTTTCATTTGAATGGCCACACCATATGATTTCGTTCACACTCTGAAAAGTTAGAACTAATAATAATTGACTCTGGGAATGAATAATTGACTCTGAATAACTGACTCTAAATAATTGACTCTGAATAATTGACTCTGAATAAAATTTGACTCTGGGAGTGAAAGGAGAACAGCGAATTAGAAACAGATGCAACCTCTAGAAATGTGCTTGCAGCTGGCAATTTTGCTGCATGCATGCATGCAGTTGATTGTTTGCTGCTTACTTCACCTACTTGTGCATTGTACATTTCTGTAGGGCTTAATTCACACTGAACAAGGAGACCTGGTCCTTGCTGCCTTCTGCATGTGCGACAAACTACTGACAGTATTTTGAGGAATCTGATTGCATTTTGTGATTTTATATTCTGCAGGCACGTCAATTTGTAGAAATGGAATACTCATTCCAGGGCGAACCTGTAAGGAAATCTCCCAAGTTGTCAATGCCAATTTGCACACCATCTGGCTCGCCGATTTCCTCGTCAGTTTCATTAGCAGCTGTGTGTGACAATGCTTGTTACAATCGAAACAGTTACACGGGTAAATGTATGAAGCGAACAAGATCGCTCTCTGAGCCCGCGCATCAGCATGAAAATGCGTTTGTACCAGATCACTATGAGATGAATGATGTCACGGGCAAGCACAAGGCAAATTCTAAGCCGCATAATGATAAACAGCCAAACAACATTACAACTTCTGCTATCGTGACCCTACCAGATTACGAAACTGTAGCAGTTTCTAATAACGTTCATGAGGGTGCGGCCAATCGCAGATATGAAAACTGCAATGACCGGCATGGATCGCATACCATTATTTAAAATTGTGCTGTTAAATTGGGAAATGAAATTCAAGCAAATAAGGAAAAAAGTTGCTCATTAATAACTACCCTTTTAATAAGGTACAAATTGTGAGTGAGATGCTTTCAAAATCAACTTCCTTGTTGGTGAAAATTATGATAATTAGTACAATTTGCGTGGCTGTTAACTTACAAAGAGATTGCAGTTTATTATAAAATTAGTCAAACAATGTTCTTGATATTTAAAATTCAGGCAATTTAATTATACAAAACAATGGCAGAGCTCACTCTGTCAGCCTTAAAAAATGTTTTCTGCAAAGCGATATTTGAGTACTGCAACATTTTGAGATGCAGCTTTCAAGAATGAGTCCATCGTTTTACATGGGACCTTTTTTGGTGAACTTTTTACCAAATTCTGAATCTAATTAAATCGGGCTGTGCAGTGCACAGTTCTGTGTATATGACGCGTGGTCGTCACAAATATTTATCCAAGAGTTTCAATAAGAAGTATTTTCTACAAAGTCAAATGAAAGGAGAGACTATGCACGCAAGCACCGAAATGATGTCTCGGAGAGCATAAGTTGCACTCGACGACACAGAAGGACCACACCCTCGCAAGGTGGGGTCACAGGGCCATGAAATGCTTGCACTGAGTTGGGACTGGACTATGATGAGCTGGAACAGCACAAATGTCTGTGGATTGGAAATCTGGGAATCCTATGATGGCATTTTCCTAATGTGCACAGAAGTCTCAGTTTGAGATGAAGAATGTGATGATAAGAAGACCTTAATTAATGGTTGGACGTGAACTAGAAACCTTCATTTACATCATGGATGGGCGACAGGACATGCCTTTATGGAAGGATACTATATTCTATAAGAGTCAAATGTGTACAGTCATGGATCAAGGTTAGCTCACTCAACATTCTTTGAATGTTTAGCCTTCAAGGCAACATAATTTATTACAATAATGAACCTGGCTAAGGCAGGTTGAGTACTGTGGAATTCTACAATTCCAGAGACAAAATTTTTAAAGGAAAGGGTTTCTTTATCAAGATACGGTGATAACTTATTTGTACAAAGCTAGAAATGAAATTGTTCACTGGTGTATAGTAGTGACTGTCTGATTGTGAAAATGTTTGAGGTGACATTAACATGCGAGTTCTTGCAAAACAAGTAAGAACTTGCCTAACGTGTTCCGTTGCCTTAGCAGTTGACATGTGTATCAAAGGGAAAACCAGTTAATCCTTAACCTCTTGATATCAGTGCCAAATTCCAAATTTCTAGAAAAATAGAGAAAACAAGCAACACAAAATTAAAGAGAAGTACAGTGATCAGTAGCTTTCACCAGGGATGTCATCAATAGCCAGCAGCCAACTATGACTGGCAACTTATTTAACCGGCAACCTAAACCCTTTATGAGAACCTTCTTGTACATCATACTACTATAATAAACTGTGCCGTCATCACAGAAAGGTACTGATCACTAACTTTCCCTTAAGTGAACTAAAAAATTGTGTGGTGCGAGGTTTGACTAAAGAAGGAAGAAACGGTTCAAGTCAACTAACAAACAAGTTGTCAAAAAATGAAATTGATTAAATTTGCATGTCAAAGTAAGCCCAAAATAAATAAGATTTCTAATCATAATTATAGTTATTTATCTGTCAAGGTACATATAGCAACTATTTATAATTTTTTTGCACTGTAGGGCAGATTGTTTTCTTTCTTTCTGCTCACGCTTATATTGTACAATGTGATTTATTACATGTATAGTCATGTGTGTACATGTATTAATTTACTAAATACATGTACAGTAGGTTGAAAAGTTTTGCAAATGGCAGTAACACAACATAAAAGAAATAATATATTGGATATTAAGGTAATGTATATCACAGAATTAGGGGTTATTTAATATTTCATTCTTTTATGATTGAAAAAACTGCGATGCAGCAGTTAATCCCATTCATGCAGTCATATTTTCTTTCTTTTTTGCAATTCTATTTTATTATATTCTTTTTTTTTTTTGCAATTCTGTTGCTTAATAATCAGTCAGTTGAAACTGAGTTAAATGAAACCTCAAATTAATAATATTTTGTTTGATTTGAATAAAAAGTCAAAAGCTTTCAATGATACATGTTCAACATGTCCAGGGTAAGAAGCCCTAGAAATAATCACGTACACGTACATGTAGGTGGTCAATCAGGGACAAGAATGAAGATAATGTTTTTTTAAATAATTTACTGTTATGCACTTGCAAACTAAGTTAAATGTAGGATAACTTTGTTGTGGAAATCCTGTTCAAAGTAACTCTGTCATGCTGTGTTCACTTCAGGACCAAAACATGTTTAGAGTAAACATAATTATTTCAACAAAACATGTTTCCCACAAACGTGTTTGCAATCTCATTGTTCACATAAGAGTTGTTTATTTCAAAACATCTCACACCTGGTTCTGTAATTTATACCATTTTCATGAAGCAGGCATAAATTTGCATAAAATCTTCCTAATTACACATGAAACGAACAAATTAGGCAAAGTTAAATGTAGGATAACTTTGTTGTGGAAATCCTGTTCAAAGTAACTCTGTCATGCTGTGTTCACGTCAGGACCAAAACATGTTTAGAGTAAACATAATTATTTCAACAAAACATGTTTCCCCACAAACATGTTTGCAATCTCATTGTTCACATAAGAATTGTTTATTTCAAAACATCTCACACCTGGTTCTATAATTTATACCATTTTCATGAAGCAGGCATAAATTTGCATAAAATCTTCCTAATTACACATAAACCGAACAAATTAGGAGAAAAAGAGCTTGAACTTTCTTCTGTGTGATTCTGTGGTTTAATTTCACTTGAGGGCAATGCAGAGTTTAACAAGGACACAGCATTTGCGCTAACATGTTTTGTCTGGCTTTGATCGAAATTACCTCCCGAGGTAGTTGCAATCATGCTCGGAATAATTAACAATTAGTTCATGCGTCAGCGTGCATATGTCGAGATATTGAGCACGTGGGAAGTTTGGAGAGCACGAAAGAGGCATGCGCAGAGTGCAACTCTAGCCTCTTGAGTGCTCTCCAAACTTCCCAAGTGCTCAATATCTTGACATACGCACAGCTGCAGCATGAACTCATTGTTTTATAACATTATCAACGCGGTGTTTCTCGAGGTGTTAGTTTGCTGACGTCATTAGCATGCTCAATAAGAATATGAAGCACGCTCGGGCTATTAAATTTGATTACGTGAAAAATCTAGCTATGTTATAAAAATGTTTCAATCATGATTTGTGCACTGCTCCGCCTGATATGTGAACACTTTTCACAGTGAAACATGTTTCATTCTTGATCAATCTAAACATATTTTGCCTTAGTGTGAACACAGCATTGGAAAGTTATAGTATCACATTGATTGTTCACATACAATTCTGCCCTTGGGCCTTATTTTTTTGGCAAGATAAGTAGGGACCACACCTGCCCTTATAATGAACATGTACGTTTTTGTTATTGTTTTATGGCAAGCAATCAATGTTATATAAATAAATTTAAAAAATCTAATAATCAATAATTTTATTTGTAGTGAATTTTGCAATATCAATGATTCTTTAAACAGCCACCTGAAATTGTTAACTATCAATACCAACTGAAATAATTATATTAATGTTCAAATGTAAATAAGAAGTGATTAGGTGTTATATTTTAACAGATTTATTAACCTATTTATTTGAATAATTGGCAGAAGGCAGCGGATAATTATAGTTTTTCTTTATCGCCAGTTGATTTAACCTTTCAACTCCCAGTATATACATATACGGTAGAGTGCAGTTGAGACAATAGACAACAACAATAATTATTTTCATTGCCCTATACAAGTATTACATTCGGAACCTCCAATTTGGGACATCTTCAAGCAAAAAGTTACTTGTGGAGCCACAGAACATCTTGTATTTTGTGGATCACGTTCCTGAACTGTCATTTTGTAGGTGCAAAAAGCAATGAAAAACATTTGTTGATGTTACTCCAATTAGAATTAACAGACCCTTTTACCGATACAGCAGCCATACTAATTATGCCCAGATACACTGTACAAATCAAGAATATGGCTAGCATTTTGGTAAAAAGATCAATTTTGTTTTATTTTGTCCTTAGAATTTTGAATGATCAAAATAATGATCTCCACAGTTTAGAAGATGGCTGAAAAAAATAAAATTCTTCCAGAAAATGGTTTGGAGAATTGGAACTGTCAATATTTGGAAGGAGATGGGTTAAAGCAACTGGTTATCACAGAATTTTCCAGTAAATAAGGAGAAGCTAAGCTCATGGAGTGTTTTATTTATTTGAAACAAATTTTGATTATTTATATACAATTTATTGCTGTAAGGGTTTTCGCATAACATTAGCAGCTGTCAATTAAGTTGTCACGCATTGCTTCTGGGCGATGTCAGGTTACTACTTGTAAAACACTTCTGTGACTTGTGTGGCAACTGGTGTGACATTTGATGTAACAAAAGTCACGCCTTCTTTAGGGAAAAGTGTTACATGACAATGCAACATAATTGATGGTTGCCAAGGAGTTAAACAAGCTTAATAACTTTGCAGTGGCTTAAGGATTGTAGAGGTATAATTTTACAGTGTGAGGTCCGGTATGTTAGGTTACCCTTTGTGAGCGTGCATGTGCCTATAATTTGCTTACTTATTTAAGCTTAATTATGTTTATTTATATTCAGATCTAAGCAAACAGTACCTTGACAATAATAAACAGAATTACAATAATTACCTTGTTATGGTTGTCTCCGTTTTACAATGTAAGTCACCTTTTGCAACACTTCTGCTAATGTAGTACAGTTCCATTGGATGACAAATCTTCACACTTCCACATACACAAAAGTTAGATCAGATCCTCCTTGTACAGCATCGGAATAAGGAGCGCCTCAGAAAATGCAAACGTGTCACACTTTTCTCCCGGCGTAGTCAATCGAACGTCCGGTAATCGAACCCAATCGCTTGGTTGGGTTCGATTGGGTTCGGTAATTGAACTTAATCGGACTCACCGAAAAATTTTGCCAATCGAATGCAATCGAACGTTCGGTAATCGAACGATTCAACAATCGAACACTTCAACAATCGGAAATAAACTTGTTTCATCTGGTCTGACACAAAGCGTTACGGTCAAATGAGTTATTTATTGGCTTCTATTTCAAACAAGAGTACAATAGGCAAGATGTCGGACAGGGCAAAAGAGGTCAAACTTACCATTCTGGAAGATTCTGGAAGCAGTGGTAAAGGGCTCTTTCGACGTCCGTGTCGAAAGACGTCACGCACGTCTACACTGTTGCGTGCGTCCATATCCAGCTGCAGTGGTCATTTTTTAGTTATCTATCCGAAACTTTAGCGACGACGGTATGAATATTTTAATAATATCCCCGTTCGGTGTTATTCTGAGCGATATAAAGTACTGAGCTGTTCATGTTACATTGTGAATTAATCAATTTCGAATCACCGTAACAATAAAGATTTTAGTGACTGAATGCTTATCAATTTTTGATTACCGTTTTGTTTTTCCCCAGAACAAAATCGAACCAATCGCGTCGATTGAGTTCGATCGAACTTAATCGAACTCACCGAAAAGTGCCAGTTCGATTATGTTCGATTGCCGAATCAATCGAACTCCAATCGAACGATTCCAGGGGTTCGATTGGTTTTTGGTTCGGAATCGTTCGATTGACTACGCCGGGTTTTCTTTAGGATTTCATCCACAGACTCAAAAGTTAGAGCCACCTTGGGAAAGATTTTCCACACATTAGTTATGCATACCGTTCTTTATAAAACTGAAACAAAAGCCAAAACCACAGAACTCCAAAAGCAAAACAATAGCACATACATACATAATAATATATGCGGTTATACGGAAATCTTACCCCACTTGCTTGTACAGCATAATAAACAGCACCACAGGGAAAGCTCATCAGCTTTCATTTTAAGTGGTATGTTGAACGCCATCGTCCGCCATGATATTTTTTGGTACAAATTCGTTTCCAGAACCCGCGCGAGGTTAGGTCGAGAAGGCCCTGGGGAAAGGTAGGCTCCTATGTAACCTCCCCACCCCCTGAGGCCCATGTATATTTTTGTTTTTGCTCAGGCTCGCTCAGGCTAGGGATTGTTTTAACTCCAAATCCGAGATGAAAAAGCTCTTATCGCGAATGGAGTAATTTTCGCACCTTTGTTGACTCTACTACACAGAAAAACAACTCTTTTTCAACCCGTAAATACGCTAAGCGTTGAACGAGTATTTAGCGAAAAGTTGTGTAATACGGCTGATTATGATATGACCCGTACAGCCCTGCGAACCTTTTCTTTGAGTAACCATTTATGAAAGTCCCGTATGAGGGCCGTAGGCATTTGCGTACGCATTTGCGCGAGCGGGGCCGGAAGAAGCCGTCCTACAAAAGCGGACGGCCTCGTGCTTTAAGATGTCAAGTAATTTTGTCTCTAAATTGGTCATATGATAAAATACTTATTGACTAAGTTAGGTCGGGCCGGATGGGAAAACAACAATGACCTCGCGGAGCCAAATATTTTCCCATCCGGCTCTCCCACTTAGTCAATAAGTACATAGTATTTTACCGGGACAGTTTTTTTATTTGTTGGAGTAGAAATGCCCTGGCCCAGGTTGTTCAAAAGGTGGATAGCGCTATCCATCGGATAAATCACTATCCAGTGGATAAGTATTAACTAAATCCATTGTGTTATCCGCTGGATAGTGTGATTTATCCGGTGAAAAGCGCATCCACCCTTTGAAAAATAGGGTCCAGGCGTATAGATGTACGTATTACAAAATTTTTCGCTGAATAAATTGTTTATTACACAACATTTAATTTCTCATAAATATAAGATTTTGTCTCCACTTCACAAGAAATAAAACTACACAATGCTATGCACCAAATAAGTTTATTTTGGGAGGGCCTGGCGAGAACCAAACCGAAAAATATACAACAACAATATTAATGTACGTATTCCTGCTAAGTACAATGATACTCCTAGATCACAGTGCTTTACAAAATACTAAACTATCGTCAACACAGCTTCCCAAGTAAGCACGCAGGCTTAGGCCCCGTCCACACGTATCCGTTTTCGTTTGAAAACGCAAAAGTTTTTTTCCGTTTTCGCTTCTCGTCCACACGTATCCGATGAAAACGGTCACCGAAAACGTGACTTTTGAAAACGCTTTCGAAAGTGGAAACTTTTGAAAACGGTGTTTTCGCGTTCTTGTGTAGACAACCGAAAACGGAACTTTTCGAAAACGATGACGTCAAGACGTCGTATTCAGTCCACTGCGCATGCGATAAAAGCGATGAAAAGCCACAAACAACTCGCAGGTTCGGCTAAAATCAGTGGCGCGCATGCTCTTTAGAGGCATTTGAAGCGCTTTCAGAGTTTTTGCGTATACGTGTGGACAGGCAAAAACGATTCGAAAACGTTACGTGTGGACGGAGAGATTTTAAAAAACAGAAAGAAACTTTTGCGTTTTCAAACGAAAACGGATACGTGTGGACGGGGCCTTAATGTCAGTTAGACTGGAGTAAATCTCACAACTCAGATGTTACACATCACTTCCTTTTGATATCCCCAAATAGGCGAACAAACGCATTTATTGCAAGTTAGGTTGGTTTATTAGAAAATTAAAATCACTCTTCACCTGCGCCATCCTAAGTATAACAGACTTGGGATGGAATACTGCATAATCGTAACTCCAAGCTTGTACCCGTATAAAGTAGCGTAAAAAGTGTACAGTAACAAGGTTCAAATATAGAACGGCAATAACGCTAAACTAGTTGAGCTGAGCAACTGCTGACAAAACAAATGCGGTTATGAACGGAGGCCAGAGAAAGCCTGCCAGAAAAACCCGGTGGGAAATCTGGGTAAGCCTGTTCTAGGCGTTCAGATAGTGGGAAAAGCGCGAATAGTTCGAGAAGGCGCGAAGAAAAGCGAGCGAAAAAAAATGCGGGGAGACTGGGAGAGGCTCGTCTCCCCGCATTTTTTTCGCTCGTTAATTTTCGGCTTCGCGTCCGGTCCCCAACTATTCGCGCTTGCCCCACTGTCTGACGGCGCCTGGAACAGCCTAAATCAAGATCTGGGTAGGAACCATGGCTCAAGGTCCGGGTGGTTAAAAGTCCTTCCTACGAAGGCTTTACAGAGGAAAAAATTTCGTTCCTACGATAAATTAGATCTGAAAAAAAAAAAATAAGCGTGACTAACTCTTTTGGTTCTGAGTACTAGATGACTATCACGTGCTACATCCTACCTTATATTATAATTCAACACATTGATACACTGCCCAAATTTGGTAAAAAAGTTATCGATATACGCTATGTCTACATGACGTATATCCAGCGATGGCGGTAAATTTCGCATTTTGACAAGAGAATGCAAAAATGAAGGACCGGCGTCGATATTTTTTCTTCAAACTGTGCTTTGTTATCAATGTGTTGAATTATAAAACTATAATAGCGCTCAAGCTTGCGTGATATCGCCTAATTTTAGCCGACGAGGCCGAAGAATTAGGCAATATCACGCGCGCTCTCGCGCTATAAAAGTTAGTATATACGCCTACGTCATTACCTATGATTCCCCGACCTGGAACGCCGTGTTGTATCTCGTGCCGACAATAATATTTATTTCAGTCTTCTTCACCAGCTCATTCGACAAAAATAACACTTTTTGTTTTTAGTAAGAACCGCCGATACCACCAACCTCCCCGGCTTATCTTGCCAAATAAAATAAGGCCCGAGGAGCCGAAAAAGAATCCCATAATGGCCATTGAAATTCAAATATTCTACAAATACACCTTATTCGATGGTTTGAGAGAAAATACGCGCGGATATTTTACGAGTTGCGTAAAAATGTCTGTTCGTATTATCTCTAAAACCATCGAATAATGGATTTATTATTAGACTGAAATTTCTTGCGTCTTTAAACCGGGACACTAAAGGCCCGTTTACACAGGCGATTTTTGTGCAATTTTTGTCGCGCGCAAGTTGCATCTTCAAATCGCATGTGTAAACGGGCGGCGATTTCAGCGCGATTTGGGCGCGATGGTGCGATTTGTCGCGCGATGTCGCAGAGGTTTCGAACACGATCGAAACCTGATGCAACTTGGCGGCGATGTTTTAGAAATCACAGCAAATCAAAGCAAATGTCGCACCCGAATCGCACACGAAATCGCCGCTATTCGCTCCAGTCCCTTACAGAGCGAGTATAAATAAGAGCTGTGCATCTAATTTCGGCCCAGTTCAAGTAAGAATCCTTTGGTGCTGTTACCTTCGTGTTCTCACCATGTCCGGCGAGCAAGCTCCCGTGGCGGAGGTAGTTCCAGACAGTTCAAGCGCTTCTTCAGTCAGCTCAAGCGCCTCAACCAGGCCCAGCTAACCAGAACCGTTATATATACTGGTAAACTTTTCTTTAGTATTTGTCCGGCTATTTAGCCGTTTCATCGCTTGTTCCCCCGCGGCTCCACGTGCTCGCCAGTTTTTATCTCCTCGCCCTGCTCCTTGTCCCTTATCCGTTAGCCTCGTTTCTTTCTAAAGTTTTTCGCTTCCCTACAGCTTTTATGGAATTTACAAGCTTTTATATTTGGTTGTTGAGCTATTTATTGCTTTGCGCGCTTCGCTTCGCAAACACCGGGTTTGTGCAGTACTCTTCCCTCGGTTCCCCCCTTTCAGTTTGTACGCTTATTATGTTTCTACGTTTATTTTTTGCGTATTTTGCCTCATAAACATCGGGTTTGTGCAGTGCTTTTCCCTCATTTCCCATTTTAGTTTGTACGCCTGTATTTGTCCACTTTTGTTATGCGTACTTTGCCTCGCAAACATTGGGTTGGTGCAGTGCTTTTCCCTCGGGTCCCTTTTTAGTTTGTACGCTTGTTTGTGACGTTTTGTTATATGCGTTCTTTGCCTCACAAACACCTGGTTTGTGCAGTGCTTTTTGAAAAGTTTTTACGCCTATATTTGCCACGTTTTGTTATGCGTATTTTGCCTCACAAACATCGGGTTTGTGAGGTGTTTTTGAAGTTTGTACGCCTTTATTTGTGACGTTTTGTTAATATGCGTACTTTGCCTCACAAACATCGGGTTTGTGCAGTGCTTTTGATGTTTGTACGCCTTTATTTGTCACGTTTTGTTATGCGTATTTTGCCTCACAAACATCGGGTTTGTGAGGTGCTTTTAAAGTTTGTACGCCTTTATTTGTGACGTTTTGTTAATATGCGTCCTTTGCCTCACGAACATCGGGTTTGTGCAGTGCTTTTGAAGTTTGTACGCCTTTATTTGTCACGTTTTGTTATGCGTATTTTGCCTCACAAACATCGGGTTTGTGCAGTACTTTCAGGAAGTTTGTACGACTTTATTTGTGACGTTTTGTTATGCGTACTTTGCCTCGCAAACATCGGGTTTGTGTAGTGCTTTTGAAGTTTGTACGCCTTTATTCGTGACGCCTTTATTATGCGTACTTTGCCTCATCCACAAACATCGGGTTTGTGCAGTGCCTTTGAAGTTTGTACGCCTTTATTTGTCACGTTCTGTTATGCGTACTTTGCCTCGCAAACATCGGGTTTGTGCAGTGCCTTAGAAGTTTGTACGCCTGTATTTGTCACGTTTTGTTTTGCGTACTTTGCCTAACAAACATCGGGTTTGTGCAGTGCTTTTGGAGTTTGTACGCCTTTATTTGTCACGTTTTGTCATGCGTACTTTGTCTCAAGAACATTGGTTTGTGCAGTGCTTTGAAGTTTGTACTCCTTTATTATGCGTGCTTTGCCTCACGAACTTCGGTTTGTGCAGTGCTCTGAAGTTTTGGACGCCTTTATTATGCGTACTTTGCCTCACAAACATCGGGTTTGTGCAGTGCCTTTGAAGTTTGTACGCCTTTATTTGTCACGTTTTGTTAATATGAGTACTTTGCCTCACAAATATCTGGTTTGTGTAGTGCTTTTGAGGTTTATACGCCTTTATTTGTTATTAGTACTTTGCCTTACAGACATCGAGTCTGTGCCATGCTTCGCTCAGTTCCGTTGAAGTTTGTATACGTTGGTTTTTATTACCCTGGGTCTGCTTGTTCCTGTATTTATTTTTATGTTTTAAATTGTGCAGAATCGTTATTTTTCACGTCTTTGGCATCCTATTGTTTCCTTTTCTATATTATTGTTGCCGGTTCTACCCGGTTTAGCACTCTTTTATTGTGCGTTCCGCCTTTATTAGTGGATTTTATGGTTCGTTTGTTTATCTTGGTGTTAAACTCGAAGTTTACATACTTCGGGTAGTTATCCGTATTCCTTTCCGTTTACTCTTTATTTCCCTGTCATTTGCGGAGTTTGTTTCGTTCCGCGCCCTCTCCCGCGCCATTTATCTCGATTCCTTATTTTCCCATGGTAGCCTGAAAGGGAGTCTAATGCCCTAGTCGGATTACTGACGCTCAGGTTGCCATCCCCTGGGTGCGTTCTCTCGCAAGTTTCCCGCGCACAATCGTTTACGTTTTCCTCGGAATTATATCCTGTTCACCACTCAAGGGCTGGCAGCCTTTATATCATATATGTTTGTCATGTACAGAGTATAACCGTCCTTTTCAATTGCAGAGCTTTGCTTTGTCCGCTGCTTATGCTACTTAAAGACACCGTCAAAAGAGTTTTCTAGTTTTCTGATTTCTTGGCCGTTAGACAAGATGTTTTATCTGCCACGCCTAGGATTTGTCGCTTTCTGGCTTGCAAAGGCTCCCGGAAAAAGACGCAGGTCCACATCACTTCTATGTCCTCCTCTAGAAGGCCTAAAATTCATATCTGTGGTTACCCTGTTCGCCTATCCTGTTCCGCGCCTTCTGCCGCGCTATTTGTTTCGCTCCCCTTTTCCCATGGTAGCCTGAAAGGGTGTCTAATGCCTTAGCCGGATTACTGACGCTCAGGTTGCCATCCCTTGGGTGGGTCTCTGGCGAGTTTCCCGCGCACAATCGTTTGCGTTTTCCCCACACTATGCCCTGTTCACCACTCAAGGGCTGGCAGCCTTTATATCGTATATATTTGCCATGTAAGAAGCCGTCTTTACCAATTGCAGAGCATCCCTTTGTCCTCCGCTTATGCTAATCAAAGACTCCTTAAAAGGAGTTTTTAGTTTTTGAGTTTTTTGCCGGGATGCAAGATGTTTTCTGCCACGCGTATTGAGCAGATTGCGAACTCTACTTTACAGGATTACAGTCCCGCCTCCGTTACTATCTGCAAGGCGCTCAAATTTACGAGGGTAAACTATGCACAGCTTTAGAGCCGGGGTGGCTATTTCTTTAGCCTTCACTCTAGACGCTATGGCTCATTTCGGTTGGTGCCATGCTTCAGCTCCTACCGCATCCTATAACATGAACGCTGCACAAGACCTTCGTTTTACAGGACCATCGGAGTTGCTGTCTCGCCATGTCTCCTTTAAATTTGGGTGGTTGGATGGGATTTTCTGGTTTGGGGTTTTAGGTTTGAGTATTGGCAAGTGTCTCGGGTTATTTGGTGTTAGGCCATTGTAACGTTTGACGTCTGGGCACGGTCGCATATCTCCATCTCTTATTAAGCAAGCGTGAAAGGGACTGTCGCGAATAGTATGCTATTCGCTCCAGTCCCTTACAGAGCGAGTATAAATAAGAGCTGTGCATCTAATTTCGGCCCAGTTCAAGTAAGAACCCTCCAGTTGTTGGCAGCCGTACCTGTTATCTCTCTCTTTCGCGCTTGCCTCCTATGCCTCCGTGCTTTTCTTTCCCCTCCCTCCCTTTCCCTATCCGTTTTCACTTCCTACTCTCTCAAGCACGGTCGCATATCTCCATCTCTTATTAAGCAAGCGTGAAAGGGACTGTCGCGAATAGTATGCTATACACTTGCGACAAAAGTTGCATTGGAGAGCGCGACAAAAATCGCATCAAAAATCGCATGTGTAAACAGGCCTTAAGGTGTAATACGCCAATCTACTGTATTATGCGCTGGAATATTTTGCGTGTACAGTCGAATATTAACAAGAGAACATGATTATTTTCTCTTGTTTGTTAACAATTTATTTGAGTGGTCATTATGGGCTGTCCAGAGGTCAAAATCAATATGGCTGCCGGTATCGGTAAAAAGGTCTTTTAATAACATTTTAACCTGAAGAAAACTGGCTTGGCTTCATCTAAAATACTCCGTCTGTTGTCACTTAATCAATATTATACTTGTTTTATCAGCTTTGCGACGGTCCTTGTTGTTATTTAGACACGGTAAATTCCTTCAGCCATTACAATCCTGAGAAAATGTATTAACTGACAAATACATTATTACATAGAGCAGTTTTCAATTGAGTGTCGAAAGTAATTTCGTAATTGCTTTGGTTTTGCATTGCTACGCTTTGTGATTGGCTAAAAAATCTCGCGCCATTTTCTCAACCAATCAGAAGTAAAACCAAAACCAATCGTGATTTGCTCGCACGTGTTTTCCCGCGCTTGGCGGCGGCTACATGTATTTGCTTCGAGCTCTGATTGGTTCATCGGATTGTCTGTGAATCCTGTGATTGGTCAGAGTAATTACTTTGGTTTTGGTTTTACGACACTCAATTAAAAACTGCTCTAGTACAGCAGTTTTCAATTGAGTATCGAAAGTAATTACACAATTGCTTTGGTTTTGCATTGCTACGCTTTGTGATTGGCTAAAAAATCTCGCGCCACTTTCTCGACCAATCAGAAGTAAAACCAAAACCAATCATGACTTGCTCGCACGCGTTTTCCCGCGCTTGGCGCCGGCGACATGTAATTGCTTCGAGCTCTGATTGGTTCATTGGATTGTTTACGACTGCTGTGATTGGTCAGAGTAATTATTTTGGTTTTGGTTTTACGACACTCAATTGAAAACTGCTCTAAAACAAAGGATATAAATGAAAATAACAATTCAGAATTAAACTGTGGTTTAATATACAATTTAAGTTTAGAATCGTGTAAAAATACTGCTGGGTGAAGGTCGGATGATGGACTGTTCCATAGCTCGGCAATGCTATGGAAAACTTCTCTTTAGATAATATCACTGAGTGGGATGTGGAAGAACCAGTTTATTTTTGATAACAAGTTACTTTGTCACGAAACACAAAACTACAGAAAAAAAAATTAGGAGTTCCAAAGCTCCCAAAAGGGGAAATAGGGTTTCCCACACTTACATTTGTGTAAAAATACTAGGGGCTACTGGGCATTGCTAGAACATGGCATTGTATCTCCCAAGAAGACATTGGTTTAAAATCATTAAGATTAATTGGGTAATTGCTTTCCTAAAATTCAATTCAAAATTCGAGGAGTATCACTTGATAGTCTTAAAGAACTAAAACACCTATAAGGTGAAAAGAAATGCAGGAAACTGGCCCTGAACGTTAGTGGTTCCATTAGAACTAGCACCTGAATGACTCAATGTAAATTGGACTCCTTGGAACTCGATAGATGTTTCTCCTTCCTTTCCATACCACGAACGTGCTCCATTGACAAAAGATACAATCTCATAAGCTCTGTTTCTCTCGAGGCTGACTGGATGATTAAACATGACATCAAAGCCATAGTAGTCATGTGTCTCATCTTTTTCTGAGGTGTATGATCCTGATTGTTTTATCAGAGAAGAGCCACTTGCTGCATCTTTTATTTCTATGGTAACTGTGTACTTTTCACCTTCACTGCCAAAATGCTGCACCCCATGTAACATGACAGATTTGTTGACAGTTACGTCAAGAGCATCGGCAGAACTGCCACTGTTGAACCAGCCATTGCTTGAAAACTTCATTGGTGCAAATCTATGACATCGTTGGACAGTCCTTATTCTTGGGGATTGTTTGAACGGTAAAGAAGATTTTAAACTGACATCATTGTAGTGTTTCATCATGGCACCAATCTCTTTTACAGTTAGAATCTCACAATCAAAAACAACGGAAACAAACTCCTTCTCCGACATCAACGGGAACCGGACTTCTTTTACAATATCCTCTCCAAGAATTCTTCTTTTGACATCACCATCTGCTGACAATCCATTTCTTTCAGTTTCTTTCGTGGCCCAACGATCAACAGCTTTGAACAATTCCACTTCCTTTACATTTAACACTTCTCTCTTCACAACAGACTCGACAAGTGACCTCTCAAGCATGACAAATTCATCTGACGTCACAGCTTCCTCTGTGTGCATCTCAATCACTACCCAGCATCGATCTTCCAAATCTTTATCCTCAAATTTCTGAGCGTGCGGCAAAATGGAGAACACATTGGATGCTTTCAGATGGTCTCGCAGATATTCAGTGCATTTATCAGTCAGGGAAGGCACCATGTATTTCTTTGCCAAGTACATAACATGCATTACATTACTTCCGGTTAGGTTTACTTCATCGCTGTACAAGAAACGAAACATCTCCAACAGACTCTCGTACTCACAGTCAGGCAGTTCAACAGAGTCTGTAGTCTCCGCCATTTGACCATAGAACATGGCATAGAACACTGGACTGCTGATTGCAAGCACAAACTTGTGAGCTGGGATCATCTTCTGGCTTTCACTTTCGCTATTAGCCGAAGGAACAACAAACTTCACATCGCTCAATAACTCGTTGTTGAAAATAAATTTGGTTCTTTCGCTGATAGCTGAACATTTCGTCTGCCAGTTATCGTCAAAAACAGCCATCGTACCTCTTTGGTTTTCTTGTAATCTGTCTCAACACACCGAGTCGAGAAACGTCCTCGATTCCTTTGGAATCTGGATCACAATGCGGGGTTCCTCGCTCAGCGGGTAGTCGCCCCCGGGACGCGGGCCTCGGGACAAGTTGTGTACGCGGACTGAGCATGAGAAGATGGCGAAATAAAACTGATGAAAATGAAGTAGCAACTCTCAAAAATACTACCATGCTGTTTTCATTTTTTTTTAATTTGGTGATTTGAGTCTCGTGAAAATAAATTTTCAAAGTGACGGTTTCCCCCCCTCAAACCGACTAGGAGAAAATTCCCAAAATTCGGCAAGTGGTTTGTTTTCACGAAAAGAAACCCTGATTTTATTCTAAAATGCAATTAAACACACCGAGTCGAGAAACGTCCTCGCTCCCTCTTTGGAATCTGGATCACAATGCGGATTCCTCGCTCAGCGGGTAGTCGCCCCCGGGACGCGGGCCTCGGGACAAGTTGCGTACCAGGCTCCTGGGGTATGGGTTAAAAGATATCGGTTTAGCGCGGACTGAGCATGAGAAAATGGCGAAATAAAACTGATGAAAATGAAGTAGCAACTCTCAAAAATAATACCATGCTGTTTTCAATTTTTTTTTTAATTTGGTGATTTGAGTCTCGTGATTTTCAAAGTGACGGTCCCCCCCCCCCCCCCCCCCCCTCAAATGACTAGGAGAAAATTCCCAAAATTCGGCAAGTGGTTGGTTTTCACGAAAAGAAACCCTGATTTTATTCTAAAATGCAATTAAACGCCATGATATCAACAATAAAAGTAAACCAACACGATATGGAGCAAGAAACTAGAACAAGCTGCGTTGGAGTTGAGACCATTTTACGCCCATTAGACGTAGCTAATGGCTAACTATACGTCTGAACCAGGAGCTACAATAGGCCATTTCCGAGTTACGCTGTGCCTCATTGTCAAAGCGAGGCTAGGTGCACAACCTTTCATATGGAAATAAGTTTTATTTGCATTTGACTAAAAACTCATTTCCATCTGAAAGGTTGTGCACCTAGCCTCGCTTTGACAATGAGGCATAGCGTAACTCGGAAATGGCCTATTGAGGACTCCCGGCACCTGATATAAAGTGGTGAAACTGTGTTAAACATGTATGCCAAAGTTAATGTAACTGTGTTCCGACTGGCTAAAAAAAATTAAACAGTTTTATCAGAATAACTAGTTGATTTCTTAACCGCAGGCCACGAAATCAAAATTTACGAACTGCGTAATCCTGCACTTTATCCCTTGCTCTGTTTTGTAATCTTTCTATTCAATTAAGTATAAATATACATTTGGTAGTACAGTCAAACCACTATTAAGAGGCGCTCTGTTAAGCGGTCACCCTTAGGGCCCATTTACACAAGCGATTTTTTGTGCAGTGTTTGTCGCACTTGTCGATGCAATTTTTCTCGCGCAAGTTGCATCTTCAAATCGCATGTGTAAACGGGCGACGATTTCAGTGCGATTTGGGAGCGATTTGTTGCGCGATATCGCAGAGGTTTCGAACATGTTCGAAAGCTGATGCAACTTGGCGGCGATTTGGGGGACATCTCAGCAAATATCGCACCCGAGTTGCACTGAAATCGTCGCCCGTCTACACGTACATGCGACAAAAGTTGCATTGGAGAGCGCGACAAATATTGCATCAAAAATCGCATCTGTAAACAGGCCTTTGAAGGGGCTATGTCGCAAGGTGAGTCAGCGCAATGAGTTCCTGTCATGTGACGTCACCTGCCCTCACACATGTCAAATTTCTATTGTTCCCTCCCGGATCGCGGTAAGTTTTATCGCGCTTGCACTCGTGTCGAACCACGCGAGGTAAACAAACACACGACCGATTTCGCTTTTAAATTCCTCCCCAACTTCCACCACTACTGGAAGACATCGAATTTTTCGAAGGTACGACTAACAAGTCGCAGAAATAATTTAACAAAAATCTAGCCAAGTTAATACTCTAATTAATTTGTAAACTTGAGATCTATCCTTCCACGCAATACGACGGGATGGAACGGATTGCAGCGAATTCGACAGTAATGGCCGCCAACTCGATAAAAAGCCACCGGACGTTTTTCAAGATGTTAGTACCCAGTGCTCACCCGTCATCCTCGCGACATAGCCCCTTTTAGCGGACGCGGTCACCGCTGACGAGACCCAACCAGGTCGAAACAGCTGTCCACGGTTTCATTTTGGCTTTCAGTTTGGGCTCTGTCATATCGTTGTCGCATTACATGTAAATTTTCTACGTAGTATCAGCCTTGCTTTATTCTTTAATGTTATCTTTCAGATTTTTGGCTGACTAGATCTTCTCTAGATTCTACGTACACCTGCAGCATTTTCGTTCGCGGTCCTTTCCTTCTTATTAACTATTTACATGGAATAGCCTGCTCCACGTGTTCAGATTGTCGGGCCGGGAAGCAGCTAAAAACGACCTCACTCGCTTTCGTACCAACCCCCCTCCGTCATCACTCCCAATACTTTCCCTTCTCGCACCGCCTATCCTTCGCTCCCCACTATCGTGGGGGGAGGGGGGGGGGGGGGGGGGGGGGGGGGGGAGTCAATATGGCTACCGTATCGATAAAAAGGCCTATTAATATATAATTATTTTGTGTTGTAGCTTGTATCGGTGTGTGTTTGAAGAATATACCAATGAGTAAATGGCATTTAATAGAAAACCAGCCATCTCAGAGAAATATTCAAGGAACCTCCCTTGATCTCTACATTAACTTATAGAAACAAAGGAAAGTCGTTTAAAGACATGTTTGTGAAAGCCAACACCTCATTATCCAATTCCCGCTCCATGGCCATTGAAATTCAAATATTCTACAAATACACCTTATTCGATGGTTTACGAGATAATACGCGCGGATATTTACGAGTTGCGTAAAATGTCCGTTCGTATTATCTCTAAAACCATCAAATAATGAATTTATTATTAGACTGAAATTTCTTGCGTCTTTAAACCGGGACACTAAAGGCCCGTTTACACAGGTGATTTTTTGTGCAATTTTTCTCGCGCGCAAGCTGCATCTTCAAATCGCATGTGTAAACGGGCGGCGATTTCAGTGCGATTTGGGCGCGATGGCGCGATTTGTCGCGAGATGTCGCAGAGGTTTCGAACATGTTCGAAACCTGTTGCAACTTGGCGGCGATTTTTGAAAAATCACAGCAAATCAAAGCAAATGTCGCACCCGAATCACACAAGAAATCGCCACTAGTTTACACTTCTTGCGGCAACAGTTGCATTGGAGAGCGCCACTTATGTCCAGGATTGCAGATAATTAGATGCATGACAAATTTTGATATTCAACACGAAGTGTCCCATTAAGTCTAAGTGTTAACTATCTTTTTTGAAATGTAAAGTAAGCATTAGTGTTAGTGTTGTTTTTAGGTTAAGGTAAACGCGCCTGTTCATCTTTACTTAAAGAACAGAATTTAGGGGACACTTCGTGACGTTTATTGTCTGAATTTTTGAAAACAAGTGATGTTGAAGTTGAGTAGAAGAGCAAGAGGACACTTTGTGACGCTTATTAAATTTGTCATGCATCTAATTATCTGCAATCCTGGACATAACTGAGCGCGACAAAAATCGTATAAAAAATCGCATGTGTAAACACGCCAATCTACTGTGTAATGCGCTCGGATATTTTGCGTATACAGTCGAATATTAACAAGAGAACATGATTATTTTCTTTTGTTTATTAACACTTTATTTCAGTGGTCATTATGGGCTGTCCAGGAAGCAAAATCAATATGGATGCTAGTACCGGTATAAAGGTCTATTAATAAGATTTTAACCTGAAGAAAACCGGTTTGGCTTCATCTAAAATGTTCCGTCTATTGTCAGTTCAATATTATACACGTTTTATCAGCTTTGCTGTAGTCCTTGAACTTATTTAGACACGGTAAATTTCTTCAGCCATTTACTGACAATTCTTAGAAAGTTAACTGATTAATACACCGGGCTAATATATTACATGGTAAAACAAAGGAAATAACTGAATATAACTTGACAAAGCTGCTTTTCAAAGATGCCGTGTAAATATTTAAAACTAATTCAGAATTAAACTCTGGTTACACAATTTAATTTTAGAATCATGTAAAAGTACTGTTGGATAATATCGAGCGGGGAATGTGGAAGAACCAGCTTAATTTTGATAACAAGTTACTTTCTCACGAAACACAAAACTACAGAAAGAAAAATTAGGAGTTCCAAAGCTCCCAAAAGGGAAAAGTAAGGTTTCCCATACTTACATTTGTGTAAAAAATACTAGGTCTTTCTTGTCATCCAAGTAAGACAAAAGTTTAAGTAGCATATGGGGCTACTGGGCATTGCTAGAGCATAGCTTTGTAACTCCCAAGAAGACATTGGTTTGAAATCATTAAGATTAATTGGGTAATTGCTTTGCCAAAATTCAATTCAAAATTCGAGGAGTATCACTTGATAGTCTCAAAGAACTAAAACACCTAAAAGGTGAAAAGAAATGCAGGAAACTGGCCCTGAACATTAGTGGTTCCATTAAAACTAGCAACTGAATTACTCAATGTAAATTGGACTCCTTGGAACTTGACAGATGTTTCTCCTTCCTTTCCATACCACGAACTTGCTCCTTTGACAACAGATACAATCTCATAAGCTCTGTTTCTCTCGAGGCTGACTGGATGATTAAACATGACATCAAAGCCATAGTAGTCATGCGTCTTATCTTTTTCTGAGGTGTATGATCCTGATTGTTTTATCAGAGAAGAGCCACTTGTTGCATCTTTTATTTCTATGGAAACTGTGTAATTTTTACCTTCACTGCCAAAATGCTGCACCCCATGTAGCTTGACAGATTTGTTGACAGTTACTTGAAGGGCATCGGCAGAACTGCCACTGTATCCTCAGCTATAGCTTGAAAAATACATTGATACAAATCTATGATATCGTTGAGCAGAACTTTTTCTTGGGGATTGTTTGAACGGTAAAGAAGATTTTAAACTGACATCATTGTAGTGTTTCATCATGGCACCAATCTCTTTTACAGTTAGAATCTCACAATCAAAAACAACGGAAACAAACTCCTTCTCCGACATCAACGGGAACCGCACTGCTTTCACAATATCCTCTCCAAGAACTCTTCTTTTGACGTCACCATCTGGAGTCAATCCATTTCTTTCACTTTCTTTCGTGGCCCAACGATCAACAGCTTTGAACAATTCCACTTCCTTTACATTTAACACTTCTCTCTTCACAACAGACTCGACAAGTGATCTCTCAAGCGTGACAAATTCATCTGACGTCACAGCTACCTCTGTGTACATCTCAATCACTTCCCAGCATCGATCTTCCAAATCTTTATCCTCAAATTTCTGAGCGTGCGGCAAAATGGAGAACACATTGGATGCTTCCAGATGGTCTCGCAGATATCCAGTGCATTTATCAGCCAGGGAAGGCACCATGTATTTCTTTGCCAAGTACAGAACATGCATTACATTACTTCCGGTTAGGTTAACCTCATCGCTGTACAAGAAACGAAACAACTCCAACAGACTCTCGTACTCACAGTCAGGCAGTTCAACAGAGCCTGTAGTCTCCGCCAATTGACCATAGAACATAGCATAGAACACAGGACTGCTAATTGCAAGCACAAACTTGTGCGCTGGGATCACCTTCCGGCTTTCACTTTCGCCATCGGCCACAGGAACAACAAACTTCACATCGCTCAATAACTCGTTGTTGAAAATAAATTTGGTTCTTTCGCTAATAGCTGAACATTTCGTCTGCCAGTTATCATCAAAAACAGCCATCGTACCTCTTTGGTTTCCTCGTAATCTGTCTCAACACACCGAGTAACGTCCTCGCTTCCTCTTTGGAATCTGGATCACAATGCGGGTTCCTTGCTCAGCGGGTAGTCGTCCCCGGGACGCGGGCCTCGGGACAAGTTGCGTACCAGGCCCCTGGGGTATGAGAAAAAAGAAATCGGTCGAGCGCGGACTGATGATGAGAAGATGGCGAAATAAATCTGATGAAAATGAAGCAGCAACTCTCAAAAATACTACCATGTTGTTTTCAATTTTTTTTTAATTTGGTGATTTGAGTCTCGTGAAAATAAAATTTCAAAGTGACGGTACCCCCACCCCCCCCCCCCCCCCCAAACGACTAGGAGAAAATTCCCAAAATTTGGCAAGTGGTTTGTTTTCACGAAAAGAAACCCTGATTTTATTCTAAAATGCAATTAAACGCCATGATATCAACAATAAAAGTAAATCAACACGATATGGAGCAAGAAACTAGAACAAGCTGCGTTGCAGTTGAGACCATTTCACGCCCATTAGACGTAGCTAATGGCTGACTATACGTCTGAACCAGGAGCTACAATCGAGGACTCCCGGCACCTGATATAAAGTGGTAAAACTGTAGTAAACATGTATGCCAAAGTTAATGTAACTGTGTTCCGACGGGCTAAAAAACTTAAACAGTTTTATCAGAATAACAAGTTGATTTCTTAACCGCAGGCCACGAAATCAAAATTCACGAACTGCTTAATCCTGCACTTTATCCCTTGCTCTGTTTTGTAATCTTTCTATTCAATTAAGTATAAATATATATTTGGTAGTACAGTCAAACCACTATTAAGAGGCGCTCTGTTAAGCGGTCACCCTTAGGGCCTGTTTACACAGGTGATTTTTTGTGCAATGTTTGTCGCACTTGTCGATGCAAATTTTGTCGCGCGCAAGTTGCATCTTCAAATCGCATGTGTATACGGGCGGCGATTTCAGTACGATTTGGGCGCGATTTGTTGCGCGATGTCGCAGAGGTTTCGAACATGTTCGAAAGCTGATGCATCTTGGCGGCGATTTGGGGGAAATCGCAGCAAATATCGCACCCGACTTGCACTGAAATCGTCGCCCGTCTACACGTACATGCGACAAAAGTTGCATTGGAGAGCGCGACAAATATCGCATCAAAAATCGCATGTGTTAACGGGCCTTTAAGCGGACGCGGTCACTGCTGACGAGACCCAACCAGGTCGAAACAGCTATCCACGGATTGATTTTGGTTTTCAGTTTGGGCTCTGTCATATCGTTGTCGCGTTAAATTTTCTACGTAGTATCAGCCTTGCTTTATTCTTTGATGTTATGTCTATTTTTGGCTGACTAGATCTTCTCCAGATCCTACGTTCACCAGCAGCATTTTCGTTCGCGGTCCTTTACTTCTTATTTACCATTTACATGGAATAGCCTGCTCCACGTGTTCAGATTATGGGGCCGGGAAGCAGCTACAAACGGCCTCACTCGCTTTCGTGCCTACCCCCCTCCGTCAGCACTCCCAATACTTTCCCTTCGCGCGCCGCCTATCCTTCGCTCCCCACTATCGTGGGGAGACGGGGGGGGGGGGGGGGGGGGGGGGGGGGAGGGGTAGTCAATATGGCTGCCGTATCGATAAAAAGGCCTATTAATATATAATTATTTTGTGTTGTAGCTTTTTTTGGTACTTTTGTAAGCAAGATATTTCTGTAAGTGCCGTAGTGTAGTATCAATTCATGTTTTTTTTCTCTATGTTAGAAACGTTTGAATGCATGCATGCAGAGGTGCACAGGCAGCACACACAGGGCAATGGGCTGATTTATTTAGCGGCCGCTAAATAAATCAGCCCATTGCCGTGGAGCCAGCCTTGCATTCAGTTTGTCTTGTTCTTTTCTCTATGTTGTTATACATATGAAACTGACCGCGCGAAATTAATATTCTTATTACTCATGCGCGTAGCGGCATGAGGTAAGGTTTCGGCTCCGTTTTTCTTGTTTTTATTATTTTTATTTTTTGTGTCACGATTTTGCATGCACATTTATGCACGCATATTTTAAATTGTGCACTTCCGCTTCAAAGCTATTTACACTTCCTGTTTAGTGACTTCCAGCTACACTCACTTCCGGTAAAACAGCATTACCGAGGTGTCACGACATCGTCTCCTACAACCCTGCTTACATTACTAGTGTTCACGTTAGGTGTATATAACACTCAGAAGAATCACTGGCTTCATTGTGGTACAGCCATTTACAAAACATTCAATAGGAAACAACGTGGTTTGCAGGAACGATGACTCAATGAAAGGAGTAACTTTTCTTCATGTCGGACATCTTATCATGTTTAAAGTATATCATAAAACTTTCTCACGCATGCGCATGAGTATAGGCTGCTTGGAGCCTCTTGTTAATAAGTGAATCCTTTTGCACGCAGTATGCACATCATACGATGAGTATCATCACTAAATTTTGTATGTTTTTTTTTTAAATCTTGGAAAAGTGTGTGAAATCTTGAAAATTCAATAAAAATCTTGAAAAAGCTGATAAATTTTGGTAAATGCGATAAAGCTTGGAAAATCTAGCTGATAAATCTTGAAAAACGCGAAAAATATTGAAAAACTCGAAAAATCTTAAAAAACACGAAAAATCTTGAAAAACTCGAAAAATCTTTTATAAACGTGAAAAGTCTTGAAAAAACTCGAAAAATCCGGCCAGTGTGGACTGAATGTGATAAGGATCTGGCTCATATTAATCCCTATGTCAGGTCATTTCAAACGCCAACATGGCGGGCGTGAACCCGGGTTTGGCTATTGAGTCTTTTCGCTATCATTCCAAAATTCTTTTGTGTCGGTTACTTATAACAAAAATGTAAAACATTCTTCAATCTTTAGAGATGTACAGCTGTACAGACCACCCCATCAAACACCTAGAATTTTCCGTTGTAACAGAAATTGATGTAAAACATGTCCGGCTTTTATCAAAGAAGGAACCACGATTTTCACCTTCTCTACAGGTGAAAAACGACAAATACGACATCCACTAATGTCATTTACATGATCCAATGCGTCAAATGCTATAAGCAATACATCGGTGAGACAAAACGACAAGTCAGCGATCGATTTGGGGAACAAAGACGTGCAGTTGAGAAGCCGCCTTGCTCCCACCGAACACTCCATTACCAAACTCCAAATCATCCATTGGAACTCATTAATTCTAATAGAGACATGGTCCAAAAAGCAAGAGAATCATTTTTAATCACTATAGCCAATACACTTGAAATTAATGGCATGAACAGACGCGACGAAATTTCCTTTTCTATTGTTGCCTCCTATAGCTACATACTTGCTTAGAGAAATGCTCGGCCTTATCCTTAAAAAGAATTCTTTTCATTTTAATGGGAAAGACTATCTCCAGACAAACCAATTCTTATCACCCTACTCTCAGGTTCACCGCTGAAGTATCACAAATAGAACCACATTCTTGGACATAACAGTCTATAGGGGAGAGAGATTCGAGAAAGAAAGAATTCTCGACGTGCGCACACATTATAAGCCAACTGAAACGTTTCAGTACACTAACTTCAACAGTTGCCACCCACCAGGCGTTAAAAAAGGCTTTGTCAAAGGAGAAGCTCTAAGACTTGTTAGAACTAACTCTTCTAGGGTCATATTTGACAAGAATATTAGAAACTTCAAAACACGCTTTATCTCAAGAAGCTACCCGGAGAATACGGTAGAAAAGATTGTCTCAGATGTAAACTAAGGAGATTGGCAGCAGCTCTAACACAGAAACAGAAAGCGCAAAAAATGCTTTCACCTTTGTCACCCAATTTCAACCGTCATTACCATGTTTGAAGAATATACTAATGAGTATAAATGGCACTTAATAGAAAACCAGCCATCTCAGAGAAATATTCAAGGAACCTCCCTTGATCTCTACATTGACTTATAGAAAAGGAAAGTCGTTTAAAGACATGCTTGTGAAAGCCAAACTATAAAGGAACAAAACAAAACAATGGTCACACAGCAGGAGTCGCGCAGGTCTGTCAAACGCATTTATAACAATATGTTCTAACAGGCTTCAATGCTTTAAATTGTTCCCACAGAAAGGATTCTATCATCACATTCAGTCCACATTGGCCGGATTTTCCGCATTTTTCCGAAAGGAGAGAGAGTTACTCCTACGACCTAGGCTGTCTTTAGTAGCTGGCAGCCGGCTTTTACGGCTGGTAACTAGAGTAAAGATGAATGGTTACTCATGACAAATAGGTCTGCCATATAAAAATCAGTGGGGTGATCATTGGAAATTGCCGGTGAAAGGAACCTATGGCTAAAAAGTTGTTCCTATCAGCATTCTTCCCCCTCCCCCCCCCCCCCCCGAAAAAAACAAAACAAAACAAAAACAAAACAAAAACAAAAACAAACCCCTCCTGTACTTCTTTGTCCACACTGTTACCTAGTGTCTTGAATTTAAGGTTGACTTAGATCCCAAACAACGAGGCAAGCGAACTGACTGCACTACACATGAAAACATCCAAAAAAACGGATAACGAAAGTCTAAGGTTGACTTAGTGTGAAAACGGCCAAAACTATAAGCTTAACAATATTTTCTAAGCTTGTTTAATTTTTCCAATTCACGACCATCTCTCGTGACAACTATATCAACAAACAATCCCAAATTAAACCTCTTTGGCGTTTTACTAAAGATTGCAGAAATGTCTGTCATCTTTCTCTTTTGTATTTGGCCAGTGAGAGGTGAGCAAAGCTACTAATGTGCATGTAAACTTACCTTTAACATGGGCTTTAATTTGCAGGTAGTGTTGTGTATATGTACAAGCAAGGAATCAGAGAATAAACTCTGTGTGTAAATTATAGTGCTAAAGTCAACCCATATAGTTCCCTGTACTGAGCGTTAGCCCTAGTAAGGAAATGAGGGACCACACGAGGGAAAGAAAAAAATCTTTGACCTCGGTGGGATTCGAACCCACGACCTCCGGATTAGATCTTCCGTCGCTCTACCGCTTGAGCCACGAGGCCGTACGGGAGCAGATCGTGGGTAATATGGTGGTAATTCGTGGCAATGAGAATGTGAAGGGTACAAATAAATGTTGAGCCACGTAGCACTGGTGATGCAAACAAGGAATCAGAGAATTAACTCTGTGTGTAAATTATAGTGCTAAAGTCAACCCATATATTTCCCGCAGAGTCAATTCTCTGATTCCTTGTTTGTATCACCAGTGCTACGTGGCTCAACATTTATTTTTTGTGTATATGTACACAGCAGAGTTGAGGAACTGAAGTACAGCATATTTTCACGTTCCAGCAAGTTTACATTTCTAACAACTGCCGCTCTTTAGCTCTTCTGGTCATCCATTTTGTTTTGACCTTTACGAGGCGCGGAAGCTGGG
This sequence comes from Cladopsammia gracilis, assembly GCA_022457155.1. NCBI lineage: Eukaryota > Metazoa > Cnidaria > Anthozoa > Scleractinia > Dendrophylliidae > Cladopsammia > Cladopsammia gracilis. The sequence goes on along the minus strand of JAJGOT010000763.1, from coordinate 104,131 downwards.
GAGAGCACAGGATCACCAAGCATCGGGGGAAGGTTACTTCCAACGTATTTCTATCAAACACATCATTTTGTTATTTTACAATTCCTACAACATTTGCAGAGATAGCTCAGTTGGGAGAGCGTCAGACTGAAGTTCTGAAGGTGCCTGGTTCAAACAAATGCGAGGGTTCGTAGGAGCTCTGAATAATCCCGGGTTTCGGCAATATTTTTACCATTTTAGTTTTGTTTACATGTAAAATATTTTAATCAGGATGAAAGTCTGACAGGTTTCAAGATGTATTCAGGATGAAAAATTCATATTTTTTAAATATAATATATTTTTTTCATTTTTTTTTTATTCTCTTTGACTTGATTTTCATGTTACAAACTCACGACTAAACGTTTTCCAGCGAAATTTTTCTAAAATAAGTAAGCAGTTCATTAGGCATATAACTTTATATGGTTGTAAGGGTTTTCATAGAAAACGCTTTATAAGAATTTTCTTTTTAAATTTTGGTCTTGTCCTGTTTCTTTTAAAGTTCTTACAACAGTTGCCGAAATAGCTTAGTTGGAAGAGCGTCAGACTGAAGATTTGAAGGTCCCTGGTTCAAACCCGGAGAGTTTGCATGAGCTCTGAATAATCCCGGGTCTCATCAGGAAAAAAGGCATCAATCAGAAGTTCTCTGAGATCCAACGATCTTATTTTGTTAGAGGTGCCTTTGACCAAATGCAAGACTTTTGGTGCCGAGCATTTGCTTTTGCTGGTCCATCCAAGTGGAATAAACTTCCATTGTCAATAAGAATGGCCCCGAACTTAGATACTTTTATGAAACAGTTGAAGACATTCTTATTCAAAAAAGCATATGACAGTTAGTTATTTACCCAATATTCATTTTTCGATTTCTTTTTTATCAGTAAATTTGATTGTACGAAGTATTGTGTTCTTTACTTTACATTTGATGTCATTTACAATTTTTTTTCGAATTTTTCACGATTTTTCGAGTTTTTCCAGATTTTTTGCGTTTTACAAGATTTTTCACGTTTTTCAAACAATTTTCGAGTTTTTCAAGATTTTTCGAGTTTTTCAAGATTGATCAGCTTTTTCAAGATTTAACACATTTTCCAAAATTTATCAGCTTTTTCAAGATTTCACACAGTTAAGATTTTTTAAAAAACATACAAAATTTAGTGATGATATTCATCGTACACCGTACTGTTTATGCATTTATTTGTTATACATAATGACAAAGAAGAAAAAAAATTCCTATATTGCCACTTGACGCCTTGAATCAATTCCCGTTTTCAGACTGGACGCCTAAATATCGATACATACATATTCATACATATAACTTTATTTAACCTCGGTAAAATCTTCAGTATATTAAAAATTGACATTTTCATACCCATTGCCGATATCCATTTTCACACTTGACCCCCTAAATCGGTACCCATTTTTAGACCCATAAACCATACTTACTTACTTGTGCTGTACATACATACACAGTACATAGCTATGAAAAGAAGTACCTTCCCCGCCCTCGCCCGAGGCTTTTAAGGTGCCTGTCGTGTGAATAGGAGGTTGTATATTCAAGCATAAAAAACTAATCCAATTCTTCTATTGGATCCAATTTTACAATAAAGTCGACGGACGAAAGGTGTTCGTAAAAATACCATTGACTATATTTAATATTTATCACTATGGTTTTTAAAAGACACAAGAAAGGTAAATAATTAATTATTTAGAACTATTAGGGAATTATTTTTGTGTGTTTGGGTTTGTGATGTTTTATAAAGGACGCAACTGCAAAATTTTGCCAAATTGCGATCGGTCACATTTGAAAAACAGGGAAAGAAAGAAAATTTGCTCTACAGGTTTGAAGCATTTTCCTGCAAAGCCATCAGTATTAGAGTAAGTCCAATTTTACTTGGTTGTAACTTGATTTTACGACTGTGGTTAAAATCCGACGGTGTGACCATTCAAATGAAACCTTTCCAGTTGTGGTCTCCTACGGTATTGTTTGTTTTCATCTTTTTTTAAAAACGAAGTTTGGGATCCTTCTTGAATTTTCTAATCGGTCGCAGTTGGAAGTGAAGTCTTGTGGTTCTAATTTGCCTTTGACATGGATATATCTCTGTCATTAATTTTCCAACGCGTTTCGCTATGTGAAACGTAATGGTCGTCAGTTTGATCTCAGTTATGTTAGTGTCAAGGGATCGATGAAGTTACATAGGAGGTAATCTGTCGCGAAGCAGGGAACTTCGAGAACTTCAGCAACTACATGCATAACTGAACGGAATACTTTTAGGTAAAAGTGAAACGTAAGTACCAAGTTACAGTTTTTGTGACAATTGAAAGAGAAAAATAGAAACAAGAAAATAAAAACATTTTTTAATTAAAATATATTTACAATTTTACATCTGACGTGTGAAAACGTATAGCGTTAAAAGCTTGTACAAGTTTTGACAGTCGCTGTCGCAGATTTTAAAATATACTTGGAATGTATAAAGGTTTTCAGATTACCTAACGTAATTTTTTTCTTAGCAAACCTCTATAATGGTAAAACTATTGTTCTCTTTAAGCTGTACTTAAACTATATTTTTCTCAGATGGTGAAAATAATTTATTGCTTATCTATCTTGTTTTGTCTGTTCCGAAGGCGTCAAAACAAGTTCTTCGTAACGATCAATTTTTCCCGAAAATACACCTTATGATTCGCCAGTCATACATATAAATGATTACTTATAGTTTTGTTGTAGAGAGCTTTTAGTTGAGTGTCGTAAAAGCAAAACTAAAAAAGTAATTACACTGGTCAATCGCAACAGACACAGACAATCAAATGAACCAATCAGAACTCGAAGCAAATACATGTAGCCGGCGCCAAGCGCGGGAAAACGCGTCCGAACAAGTCACGATTGGTTTTGGGTTTACTTCTGATTGATCGAGAAGGTGGCGCGAGATTGCCTAGCCAATCACAACGCGTAGCGATGCAAAACCAAAGCAATCGCTCAATTACTTTCGATATTCAATTGAAAAACCGCTCTATACCCTCAAGCTACATACAGAGAAGTAACTGCATTAACCATTCGTAGAACTGTTGACCGAATTTAAAGAAAGAAATTAAGAATAAACTTAGTTTAAATTTAAGATAGAACTTTGAGAACGAGCTTTGGTTGCCATGGCAACAGCACTGAGGATCGTGAACTTCGCAGGTGTTCACGCGCACGAAATTTGCGAGATAAACAGGTGTATTGTAGTGCACTGACCATGGGAGATGACCAAACGTAACAAGAGGTCTGGGGACGATAATGATACAATACCATCTTCGTTTATGGCCAGTACCGTACGCATGCGTACAGCCATATTATTTGAAGGTGGCAGCCCATATTTTTGCTATGTAATATTTGACGAAGTTTAGCTAATTACACAAGTTTTCCTATCAGTTTAAGCAAATTTATACAAAACAGAAATGCCATTGATTTATAATATGATTTTAATTTGACTACTCGGTGCTCTCAGATTGGATTTTGCAGATCTCAGTATACATGAGAACCGGGAACATTTGTCCCAGCTGGGGCGCTGCAAAGCCATGTTAGCCTTCCGCTGGCTCGTCTCCAGTCGTCTCTCTTGGCAAGACGCGGGAGACGCGCGCGAGGAACGACACGGAACGAGAAATGAGAGCGCCGCCAAGGGAAGTGCAAAGGGTGATGGGAAGGAGGAATAACTGTAATCCACTTTTATCGTTGCAATCGTTCACTTTATTTCCAAATTACGGCTTCTATTTTGCTCTATAGATTCTTTTTATCCAATAAAGTTGTATATTTGGTGGCATTTAGCGATATGACATGGAAATATAAGGCAAGCAAAATGTTCTCATTTCGGCGGAACACTCCTAGAGTCATATGTTGTTTGCAGCGTAGAACTCACGTGATATTGATATATTAATATTGAAATTTAGTTAAGATTGAGTGCTGAAAAAACTGTTACAAAGACAGTAGTGTAGTTCAAACTTTTGAGTCTGTCGGCGAAATCCTATGGTATGACCATTCAAATGAAAACTCTTTTGCAGTACTTTTGCATGGTACCATTTGTTTTTCAATATTTTACAAAATGAAATTTGAGATTTTTCTTGAATTTTAGTTTTTGGTACTCTTTAGCGTTAAAGGGTTAAGAGTTTAATTGATGAAAACAAGATCGAAATGTTGAACTTTCCGAAGCTTAAAGTAGATTCAAACGGAATGTGAGTTGCTGAAACCAAGTGCGACAGTTTGATCTCTCGTCAAATCTTATAAAAATTTACTGAAGTAGATATGATTAAATCAATGAGAGACTCTTCTCCCAGCACTAGGATCGAGTTTCACTCAATAGTAGTGCTCAGTTGTCGTTGAAAGCGTGTGATAGAGGGAGATCGATTAAACGAGGAAAGCGATATTTCAACAGTTGTACAACTCTCATTTTACTTTCAGGATCCCCATCCAATTGTACTTCACACTAAATATTCACGGGCTATATCTCCAACTCTTTTGAAGATATTACATATTTTAAACTTCATGGATCAGTTTTGATGCATATTTCCAAAACGTTAAAGTAGTTTCTTCTTCCTAGATGATTATGTCGATGTAAAATTAAAAAGTAATTCACAGTAACCCATTATTTCATCACAGTCGGGTTTTTGTTTTTTAATTATTACGATTTGAATATCCACTTGCGTCAGAATGAAAAAGCAATATTTATATTATTATCCTTCAGAAGTTGTGGTAAAATTCGCTGAGCCCATCATTGAGATAAGACCAAAAGATTAATAGCTTCAACTCTTCCATGATTTTGTTTTTGACCAAGTGCCGATGGCGGATCAGTGGAATATCTCGAAAGACAAGCTCTACCATGAATTTTTTATTGCAAGGTAATTAGAAACGCGCTGAATATTTTGCTTTCTTCGTTCAATAACAAGTTCATCTGGAGCAAAAATCATCGCATCGTTATGAATTTACAACGGTAAGGACGAGGAAACTCACATATTGTAAGATTTTGTCCATCTCCATAGATTATAGATAAAATATTTTTGTAAATAGAAGATCTTTGATAACACACACATTTAAAACATACAGCAGCAAATGAATATTATTTGTGATTATCTCCTACACGAGTACTTTTTATATTTTTATTTATTAACATCAAGTTATGAAGTTTGTAAAAGAATTTTGACGTTTTCTCTTTGCATGTACGTTATCTTGTACGGCATTGTTTAGTAGCATGATGGAAATGGAAAAGATTTCACTGGGATGTTAATCCAATGAAAATGATACACTCGGACACATTTCCGTGATCAACAATTACTTCCTATAAGCCGTTCGCATGTGCTCTGGAACAAACCGATCGATAGAAGTGAAAGAAGATTATCAATTGGTTACAAAATTGTCTTGACATTTCAGAAACCTTTTAGAGCTTCAACTCCGAAGAGTGCCAAATACCAAAATTCAAGAAAAATCCCAAATTAATCACGCAAAATATTGAAAGCACTGCCATGGAGGTTTCATCTGAATGGTCACACCATAGGATTTCTTCCACAGACTCAAAAGTTAGAACTACACTACACGTCTCCATAATTGACTCTAGGATGTGACGGGGTTAAAGAAATATTTGACAACCATAAAGAGAAAATTATATTTACAACTCGAAATTAGTAAAATTAGCAAAATTAAAGTGTGGGAAGAATTAAAATGGCGTTTGTAAAAGATTATATTGCAAGATGTTATGACAATATAGACCTTATTCATAAGTGGCGGCCAATTTATTATTCTTTTTTATTCATGCTACCTAGCCTCATTTTAGAGCAAAAATTCTTTTGAATTTTGCAGTGTTTACCAGGCTTGATAGCCTGAAAAGAATAACAATCGACCACCATTTATGAATAAGGTATGGCATATTTGCAGCACTCAGCTGACCAAATGTGATGAGCCCAATTTCGATGTATTAAGGTTACCGTGTACCTTCGGGGGTGTCTCCAGTATAACAGCTCTAGCGTCTTAAGATTACACTTAATATACCTAAACCCAGATATCAAATTAAAGCTTATAGAACTGGCTATCTAAATATGGAAACCATTTGGTAATAAAATGAATTGTCGAATTTTTTACGACGTCTAAATTCGAACGTCCGAATCAGCTTTAAAACGCTATAACTCAAAGCGATTATTGTATTTTGCTAATTTGATTTGTTCTCGGATTTTCGGACACGAAGCGCTAAAAAAAAAACGTGTCGGCGATTTCCCATATTCAATTGCAGTGAAAAGTTACAGAATATTTTCGAAAAAGGGAGAAAAAAATTGGAATGATCGCACGGAAATGGCTCTTGACGAAAAAGTTTTCGGAAATAAGAAATTCGCCGACACGTTTTTGTTGATTATATGTTAGCATAGCTTCTGTCAAAATTTGAGGAAAACCGAACAAATTTCCTTTGATCGAGTTGTAGCTCTTTAATGTGTTCCCAACAAGCGAAAAATTAACTTTGAGAAAACAGCGTTTAAAAAAACATATCGCTTCATAAACAAACTCCGCCCACAAAAGTTATACCGTGATTTCTCCGTCAATTTTCACTATTTTTCGATAATTTTTTTTGGATCAAAGTTCATTCCGTAAACTTTATTTTGACGCAAAAATAAAAATGCAATAAATGTTCGTTCTGAAGGTACACGGTAATCTTAAAATTCAACTTCAAACAAAAGACATAACTTCGAGGCTTAGGGGAATAAACCATATAAATCCCTACTATCATTCTCCTTAGCCTCGTAGTGATGTCTTTTGTTTCAAGTTGAATTTTAATATATCGAAATTGGGCTATTTATAGAAGGTCTGTTTTGCATGCAAGAGTAAAACAAATAATTTTCTTTATCAATTTGAAGGATTAAAGGGACAGCGTGCTGGCTGCTTTATTAACTAAAGGGACAAAAGAAAACAGCTAAAAAAATACGTCAAAATCCACAAAGAATAGCAATTTTGATTTCTTGATCGCCGTCATAAAATCAAATTTGATGAACTGAAATCCACTTCTATTCTTTCAATCCTGCAATTTATTTTCAAACTACTGCTTTTGTTTTGATGTTTAGAATATTTTTATCCATTTAAGTTATATATTTGGTTGCCATGGCGATATAACATGAAAATGAGGTAAGTAAAATCTTGTAATTTCGGCGGGACAGCGCCCCTTTAAATATACAAGTTATGTTGACGTTGTCTTTTTCGACAACACCTAAAAACTAACGACGACAACGACATGTGTGGTTTCGTAGTGTAGTGGTTATCACGTCTGCTTTACACGCAGAAGGTCGCCAGTTCGATCCTGGCCGAAACCAGTGTAATTTCTCTTTTTCTTTCCTTTTTTATTTCAATTGCCAGTACAAGATGGTTCCAACTTTTGAGTCTGTGGATGAAATCCTGAAGTGTGATCATTCAAATGAAAGCTATTAATAGCAGTACTTTCCTGTGGCGCTGTTTATTATGCTGTACAAGGTGGTTTTAACTTTTGAGTCTGTGGATGAAATCCTGAAGTGTGACCATTCAAATAAAAGCTATTAGCAGAACTTTCCTGTGGTGCTGTTTATTATGCTGTACAAGGTGGATCTAACTTTTGAATCCGTGGATGAAATCCTAAAGTGTGACCATTCAAATGATAGCTACTGAGCAGTACTTTCCTGTAGTGCTGTTTATTATGCTGTACAAGGTGGTTCTAACTTTTGAGTCTGTGGATGAAATCCTAAAATGTAACCATTCAAATGAAAGCTACGGAGCAGTTACTTTCCTGTGGTACTGTTTATTATTCTGTACAAGGTGGTTCAAATTATAACTTTTGAGTCTGTGGATGAAATTCTAAAGTGTAACCATTCAAACGAAAGCTACTGAGCAGTACTTTCCTGTGGTGTTGTTTATTATGCTGTACAAGGTGGTTCTTCTTTCATAAAAATGAAATAAGCGAGACACAAATCACCAAAATAAACACAGTAAAACAATGTTTAAACACGAAGTTCCGGTATAAAAGGCTTAGCTCCTCCACCATTTCACACCTTTTGGGTGTAAAATGCAAATTAAGGCGTCTTTCAGTCACAAAACGTGGTTAATTTGCGCGTCCTTTAAATATAATTTGCTTCAAGAATCTAATTAAACCAACATTTTACCCAAGCAAAAAAAGAAATAGAAGTTCATAAAGACTTCTGATATAACTTTCAGGAAGTTTTTCCAAATTGTGTTAGCAAACAAGGTCTTAGTAATGACGCATTTAATGCTTCAGTTGTTGATTGACGACTGGAGGTGAGAATGGCCTGGCCAGGCCAGGCTCCTTTTATACCGGAACTTCCCGTTTAATAACATGGCTGTGATTTTGAGAGTTTTATTTCATTTTCTTCAGTTTTTAAGAGCCCTAAATTTCGCCTTTAGTAAGGCGAGTTTTATTAACCGGCACGGCCATTACAGATGCACAGGAAACCACACAAACAGAGGATGGTAAGCCTGTGGTTCGCCAAATGGAACGCACATATCTAAAACCAGATTATATGCAGATAGCAATATGAACGAACATTTCCGGACGGGGATCATTCAGAATGCAATCTAAAATTGGTTTGGCCCTAAATGGAACAGAAAATCGAATTTTCAATTTAGGTTGGTTAAAATGAACGCAACCGTAATTACAATGGCAAGCAGGTCTTTCGATCTAAAAAAGGCAGTCCAAAGACTGATTTATATTAGCTTTTAGATGACAAAGGAAAGTCCTTATCGCCGTTAAAACACAGTCCAAATAATAACTGATAAAAACAGCGGGGATATTAAAATCTATACACTTTAAATGGGGAAGAGCGAATGGCTTGCAACACGGAAACATTTGAATGGCTTTGATATCAACTCTGCATGCATTCAAAAGTTTTTTTCCTTTATTCAATGGCAAAATTACCCACACAGGAAGTAATATGTTTTTAAATGCTATAACTCGCACCTTCGGACCAATAACATTCTAAAGACTGCACTCTTTGCATTTTCAACAATAAAACAGGTTAAAAAGATAGAGACAGGTGATTTTACTCATAATTTAATGGCGCAATTTTGAAATTCTAATGAGCTTGGTGGGTTGCTTGTTAATGTATTTTTCACAGACCGCAATTCCGCTCGGAATTAAACTCAACACGGACCTCAAGCCTCGAAAGCACAATTTTCTAGACAAAGGAAGCCTTGAAAAGGTTTTGTGATTCTGGTAAAAACAATGTTTTCCGTATTGTGATTTTATAGCGCTATCGGTTTGCACCGATCGAGGCCCATTTTTTTTTTTTATCCGTGGCAACGAATATAGCTTGGAGTTATTTGCAGTGTTTAGGAGTCCTGTTGTGTTTTATTTCAGAAGATGGCCTTAAACGGGGTTAAAGAAGAAGCAAAACAAACTGTCTTTTGCTCGCAAGCTGGCCATCGAAGGTTTCAATACAGGCAGCAACTGACTCTCAAAAAAAGATGTAAAGATGACTTAATTACGATAAATGTTAGCGGTCGCAGATTCCAAGCAGAAGATACTATCTTCGAGAAGTACCCAGGTAAAGATATTACATCTCTGTGTAATCTAAAGAGACATTGCTAGTATAATTTTATAAACTTCAACCATAAAAAATTCTCGCTAGTTAAATTAAAGTTTAACTTTACGACGATAAAGATGACCGACTGTTTGGGTTTTACTAGAGCAAAATCTTTAATTTGCTGCAAAGATTATTTAAATATATTCTACTTTGAAACACATTTTTCATAAATATCTCACCTAAAGGAGCTTGAAATATTCCTCAATAGCATAAACAATAATATTAAGACAGAGAAATGGAAATAATATTGACCACATGGTTTAAAGTTCTTGAGTGATGGCCGAGACAAATTCGGTCAAAACTAAATGTAAAACGTTCAAATACCACGGATTATTTTCATTTCTCGAAACATCGCGTGCAAATATCGACGCTCAATCAGGTTTTTTAAAATGATTATACTTCAATGTTTATTCGAAATAATATAGCAAAATGGCGATTACACTTTTCAAGACGTTTTCTTCAATATTTTAATATTTATGGCTGTAAATACTCTAATGAAAAGATACCTGTTCTTAACAGTAGACAACACAATAGAATAAATTTTTACTAATTAATGCTTGGACGAACAAACTGAGATAAACAAAAAATATATAAATCATTTGGAGCGGCTGTTTGGTTGACATGAGCGACTTCGTTGTTCATTTTTTGAAAATATTGTGTCAAATTGATGATTCCCGGGAGTTAATGTTTACTTTAGCAGCAAGGATATAACTATGGATCATTTCAACCGTCATTTTAACCTGCTAAAGTGGCATAACTGTCTTCCATCAGACAGTATAACATTTATTTTGTAATTCAGTTTTCAGTAAAGAAATTCATTTCGGGCATAACGGGGAAACACATAAAATTAAAGACAACATATGCAGACAAGTAATTTTAAAATTACTTGTCTTAAAACTAAAAAGTCTGAGCTATCTTATGCGACAGTTCAATTACATTTATTTAGCTCTCCGCTCTCCAAGCCGGAGGAAAAAACGTTTGTCTAGACAAATAAACCACAACATACAACCTGTTAAAATGTTGCCAATAAATTACAATTAAGTGAGAGTAATCAACTCGCAACACATTTAAAAAAGAAAAAACCTTATAGCTCGATATATAAACTAGCAGTAATCACAGATCATGGAGACGCGTTCGAAGGAATTTCCGGCGGAAATGAGCCCCTGAAAAAAACCAATAGGGGCGGCCATTTGGAAGACCGTCTACCAAAAACTCTCAAATTTGTCTCCAACACGAAATTAGGATTGCGTTCTTACAGTGTTCTTCGAACGCGATAAAGAAAACTTGTAATGTTTGAAACGTAATTTTGTCATCTAGCCAATGCACTTGGCTGGAGAAGCCAAAAGCCTTTCTCAGATCATATTATAATTATTCCAGTGACTTAAATAAAGTGGAACCGCCTCATGGAGCACGCGTTTATACAGCCATACCCTCGCCATATCCCTAATGTTTACGGCCATTTTTTGGACCCAACAAAGTTACCCTTTTACGGTACACTCTTTTTTATATAAGCACCTTTTTTTACAAAAAAGCACAAAGCGAGAATATGCCAGAGAAAAGAATTCAGTTCTACGGGAACGCGGATAACACACAGACACAAGTGTTATAGCGCTTTGATCATTCCGGACGTGAGAAGGCTGTATATATGAATTTCGTTTTATCTGACGACACAGTACGATTCAGAATATGTATTATTAAAACGCAACCGAAAATAAGCCAGCCAAAAACCCTGCCAAATATATGTATATATATAAGCCAAGGCTACGCAACCGAAAATAAGCCAGCTAAAAATAAACCCTGCCATAATAAGCCAAGGTGACGCATTGGAAATTTTGCGTAAAGCTGTGGGCAGGTAGAATAATCGATGCTGGTCACCTGCCAACTGCTGGTTTTCTTTGTTTTGACGGAAATAAAAGGGCTCTGAGAGCCATCTCGTGAATACGAAGCAACGTTAGGTTAAAGGGGCTATGTCGCAAGGTGAGTCTGCGCAACGATTTCCTGTCATGTGACGTCACCTGACGTCACACATGTCAAATTTGTATTGTTCCCTCTCGGATCGCGGTATAAGTTTTATCGCGCTTGCACTCGTGTCGAACCACGCGAGGTAAACAAAGGACACGACCGATTTCGCTTTTAAATTCGTCTCCAACTTCCGCCACTACTGGAAGACATCGAATTTTTCGAAGGTACGACTAATAAGTCGCAGAAATAATTTAACAAAAATCTAGCCAAGTAAATACTCTAACTAATTTGTAAACTTGAGATCTATCCTTCCACGCAATACCACGGGATGGAACGGATTGCAGCGAATTCGACAGTAATGGCCGCCAACTTGATAAAAAGCCACCGGACGTTTTTCAAGATGTTAGTACCCAGTACTCACCAGCCATCCTCGCGACCTAGCCCCTTTAATTTTAGTTGTTCTTTAGATGTTTTGTAATTAAGTTTCAAGCTTTTGATAATCCTTAACTTGACTTTTAGAGGCGTCTATATGCCCGACAGCCTTGCACGGTCTTCAATAGACTAAATTCCCAGCAGTCAGAAATTCTCACAGAATTTTCACGGAAAGCCTCTTTTAAACCTCCTTAGAGTGTTCGATCTTTGTTTGTAAATGCCAACCGATTGAAGTGCGAAATCTCAGACTCTTGGATTGATTGTTCGGAAAAACAATTTGGGCAAATTGTGGAGTTACGGCTAGTCGTTGCAAATCGCTCATCAGAGTTTAATATTTATAGATTTGGCCCCGGTTGTTCAAAAGGTGGATAGCTGTCCACCGGATAAATCACTATTCAATGGATAACTACCGGTATTAGCAAAATCCTTTGCGTTATCCACTGGAGAATGATTTATCCGGTGGATAACGTTATCCACCTTTTGTACAACCGGAGCTTGCAGTTGGAGGCTTACCCTTAATAAAGGTACATGGGCTTAAATACGGGAAGGTATCAACACCTGAGCCTGACAAGGTAAATCTCACGTCGTTATGTAATAGGCGTCTTCAGAACATGTTGATTTTATTTTATAAGAGCCTGTTTGTTACAAATTATTTGAGCTGTTTGAGAGGAGAGACACGTTTACTCGCCGGCTGTAAATTACAACTTACCTGGTAACTACATCCTGTCACTTTCGAAGCCAAAAACTATCACGTATGGACTACACTCTTTTGCATATTTACCTGCAAAACTGTAGAATTTTCTCGCAAATGATTTGAGAACATGAAACAAGTTGAATAAATTTGAGAGGAAGATTCTCAGTTTTACTATATTTTAAGTAATGCTTCACATAAGGACCATAGTAAACTTCATTGTTCTGCGCATTGGCTCTTTCTCACATAGAATATCTTTGATTTTAAGAATAGAGGAGGGGCTGATGGTTCATAATTATATTTCATTATAAAAATACAGAAAATCCATTTGCATCAAATATATTTTAGGAAATGTTCGTGCTTAACCAATCAGAATAGCAGAAAACAATAGCTACTAATTTTGCTTCTTTGATGAAGTTCCCCAAATACAATATCTTTTAAAAATTGCATGTTGTGCGATTGGGTCTCAAAATACTTGAAACCTAGCGTTCGCACCCTTCCTTCCCCTCCCGTTTCTAGCACTTGTCACTCAGGCTATGTATCGTGCCGAGGTTCAATTTTTTCAGTCAAATCACTAAACAAACGACCACTTCTCCGCAGCGACCACATTTTCTGTCACCTTAGGTGATCGCTTGCAAAATTAAAGGTTCCACTTTTTAGTCGAAATTGATAATAATAATGATAGTTGATAAAGGATTGTAAAATACGATCACGGGACACGAGTCAAAGGGGATCACGTTTCCTATTCATTGCGGATTGCGGATTGCGGGTTGTGGGTCTCGGGTCACAGCCATGGCTTAGTATGGGGAAAAGACACCATCTACGACTCGTCATCTGTGATCCATTCTCGTGACCCATTCATTGTGACCCGTGACATGTCACCCACCACCTGTGTCCTGTGACACATGGGTTTAGAACCGCTGAATAAATATTGCGACCTTCTTGTTTTATTTCCAGACACTCTTCTGGGGAGTACAAGACGAAACTTCTTCTTCGACAAGAAAAGGAACGAATATTTCTTTGATCGCGACCCTGATCTCTTCAGCTACATAATCCAGTTTTATCGCAAGGGAAAACTGCATTTCCCTGAAGACGAATGCGCTTGCTGCTTCAAGGGAGAATTGGACTTTTTCGGCATCGTGAAAAATCACCTCGGTGATTGCTGCTACGAGCTCTTCCAAGAAAAACACGATGAATTCGTGGATTACCAAAAACGCCATGCGAAACCCGACGACGCAGATTTCGTCCCCAGGACACTCAGAGAAAAGATGTGGAAGCTGTTCGAAGACCCTGGACAAAATATCCTAGGGTTGTTGATGCATTACGTTTCTGCAGTTCTTATTTTGATAAGCGTGGTCGCTTCAACTGCCGAGACATTGAACTGCGGAGGTGTCCCTTGCGGAGATAAGTACTTGGGGCCATTCTACATTGTAGAATCAATCTGTGTTATCGTCTTCACCGTGGAGTACCTAGCGAGGTTGTACGCGGCGCCAAAGCGATACCAATTTATGAAACAGTTCTTAAGCATCATCGATGTCGTGGCCATTATTCCGTTTTACGTTGCGTTGGTTTTCCCAGACGCCGCCGATGGTCCCTTCACGGTTCTCCGGGTTTTCAGGATTTTCCGCATCGTTAAAATGTCGCGACACAATACGAAGGTTCGCGAGGCCGGATCATCGCTTTTAGCCAGTTTGTCCGAGCTGAGTTTTGTGTTTGTGGTGTTAACAACTCTTGTCATATTGTTTTCAACCATTATTTACTATGCTGAGATGGCCGACGAAGATACAACCTTCACCAGTATCCCAGCAACGTTTTGGTACGTCATCGTTACCATGACAACACTTGGGTGAGTGACAACCTTAAATGTCTTTATTTTAACGTCGTAGCACTACACTCGACTATACCATAATTACAGTCCAACCTCTCCTTACGAATGCCTCCATAATACAAACACCTTCCTTTTATGGACAGTTGCTTTGTCCCAAAGCTACCAAAAATTTATACAACCTCTGCCTCTATGGTGGTCTTCTTTTCTTAGCTGGACAAGAAACTTTGTTCTGCGTTGTCTCTCTCCACCCAGGACCTGGTTGTTAGGTGGATAAAGCTATTCACCGGATAAATCACTATCTGGCGGATAACACAATGGATTTTGTTATTACTTATCCCAACTGGAGAGTGATTTATCCGGTGGGTAGCGTTATCCATCTTTTGAACAACCGGTGCCAGGTGTATAAATGGGTACCCGCGACATAATGCTGGGGCCGTAACCTTGTGATAGAGTAGCATCCCATCGGGGGGGGGGGGGGGGGGGGGGGGAGGGGAGGGTAGTAATGCTCTCAGTCGCTTCATGCTACAGAAACCGGAAGACTTTCCTACCTCTTCAAAACAGATGCCTCTACAATGCGGTACTTGTGTCTGTTTGACAATATCACGAAATTTTTAGTTGATATGAGGCATGTAGCAGCTCCCGTAAGATCTAACCCAATAGAGGTTTTGTACGGCAGCCATGTTGCATGGCAGGAACAATAGATTCTTTTCCCTATGGGAAAGAATGTTCTTTCCAATGCAAAACATTTTCATTGTTCCTGCCATGCAACATGGCTGCCGTACAATAGAACGAGAAACAATAGAAATAAAACAATTGAACGAGTCGACAATGAAAACTATTGTTTGTTTTAACCAATCTCGACAGATCTTTCGAGCAGCTGCTACACTATTCAGGTCGATATGAGATATGATACTTTGAATTTCGAAGAATACTTCTCCCAGAAAAGAGTGTCCACATATCATCATTTAAGTTGGTTTTTAATGTAAGGGTTTCTAGTTATGTTGCAGATTGATTGTCTTAGATGAGTAGAACAAGTAGAACAATGAAAAAAATTAAAAATAATAGTTTTTCCTACCATTGTTTTCTTCCAAAACCTAGTTTTGTGACCTAGTGCAATTCTGGGGTGAGGTATTGGCACCTTTATACCTAATTTTGCCTGAGTTCCAAACGTTTGGAACAAAGGATAAAACAGAAGGGTTTGTGAGGGTTTGTAATTAGAAGGGTTTGGAGTCATCAGAGCTTAAAGGTGCCAATATCTCACCCCCAAATTGCACTACGATGCTGATATTTGGAAAGTAGGCACTTTCTTCATGCCCTTTCCGATTATCTAATTAAACCCCATAATTTCACAAATTTAGTTATTGTGACGTCATCACTTTGGTACTCTATGGTAGCAAACTACAAAATACAGTAAACACTCATATCAACGACTCAGCGGATTAAGAACCTCCAGGCTAAAATTTGGCCAATAAAGCATCTAATATATAAGAACCAATTAAGCCTGACAGATGAACCAGTTTCTTATACGAAAATTTACTAGAGATTAGACAACACTGGGAGTGGGGCAGATCCAAGTATGTGTGCTGGACAATTACAACCACACAATGTGTAGTTTCAGAAAATATCCATACCTCCCTAACAGAAGGGATCGGATTTTCTAAATTGAATTTGCTTAATTTTCCAGGGGGGGGGGGGGGTATAATTTGCCTAATGTCTAATTATTCAATTCAATTTATTCATTATACGGCAGTTTGATTAATTAGTGTTTAATGTGATAATTTGACCTGTCAGAGTCAATCATTCACTAATTAAAGCAAATTTTCAGAAGATACTGTACAACTTTTAAGAACCTCTCCAGGCTGATTTCTTACTACGCATATATACGCATCCTATATATAACTAACGCATCACATCAGCCTGAAACACTGGAAATCACAGGTTCTTTGATGTGTGCGTTTAATGTATCGATATCTTCGCTCTTCATAGTGAAGGTAACAATGAAGTTTATATAATAAATATACTATATTTTGTAGCTATGGTGATATGACACCGTTCAGCTTGGTTGGTCGTCTAACTGGTATCGTCTGTTCTCTGAGTGGGATCATGGTGGTCGCTTTACCAGCACCGGTCCTGGAAAAGAACTTCAATCGCAAGAAAGAGGAAGGGAGACCGGATCCTGTTCATGACAAGAAACATAACCACTCTAAGCCCTCGAGCAGTGTTTCCACAACCAAATAAACAAATGCCTAGGCTACTGGAAAAGATCTAACGTGTTAATAGTAAACTAGAAATACGTGACTCGCAAAACCTCGCGAATCTAGGGGTGTGCGCACAGTTGATTTGTAGATAAGGATGAGCAGCTAGAGGGATATATGAATTGTTTTGGTCTTTATTATATAACTACACGGTGATTGGGAGAAAAGTGTGCCTTTTAGTAGTTAACCCCACCCTGACCCAATACGTTTGACCACACCCAATATGCCTGACCCCATGCACCCCCACAGACTCTGGGAGTGATACACTATATCTAACAGGAAATTACCAGAATATGCTATACATTGCATTGATCTCCTTAGTCATCCCCTCAAACCTCTATTAAGTGGTCACCCTGACCAGTTAATGGAGGTTAAGGTACAGTAAGTATGGGGAGGGATTTGACAAGTGATCACTAAATAGAGGGTAAGCCCTTCTTTGTTATTGTTCAACGGATCATTGATTACGGATGGAAAAATAAACTGATTAGTTCATTCTTCCAGTAATTTGAAACAATGAACAAGACCGATCCAAAGTGGAAAAAAGGGACAAACTGACGGTCAGTTGAGAAAACAAACATCAAATCTAAACCTACTGCTGCTTCAGGTCATTTTCTTTTTGATCTTAACCATTCTAACTCTGACATGAAAATAATTCCTTTAGAAACTATAATTACTTCTCGTTACTCAATAATATACGTAAAGCCAGGAAATTAAATCGCGTGTTATCTATAAAGGTAATACTTTAGAGCCACACGGCATGAACAGACGTGATAAAATGTAATACTTTTTTGTTTTGTTTTTGTTTTTATTTCCGATTTCGTCTTATCCTTATTAAGTAATTATTCTATATTATTATATAAATACCAATGAAATACCAGGTAAGCTTTCGCGCGTAAGCATCATATCTTCACACGTGAGAATAACATGTTATCTTCACACGTGAAAAGATCACCGTTGCTATGGTTACATAATAAATCGCGTCTTTCGCAACGGCGCCTTTGTCAAAGTAGTCTCGACACAATTTCAGAATGGTGGACGAACCTAAATGGAATCTAAATATTCTCGATTATCGACGATAATTCTAAATGCAGATTTATTGATGTGTCCGAAGATGATGTTGACAAGCTTATTGCTCCACAAGAGAACGAAAATACGAAGAAAAAGACCATGTATGACCTCAACATTGTTCTAAACTTTCTTCGCGAGGTTCGGAAAGAAGAGAGAGAATTAGAGAAAATCCCACCGGAGGAGCTGAATGTATACCTCAGTGAGTTCATTATTGCAGCTAGAACGAAGAAAGGTGAACGATATGAGCCGTCTTCTCTCAGAGGAATCTTATCAAGCGTTGACCGTTATCTTACAAGGCGCGAAACAGGAAAAGGCTATTGATTGATCCCGAATTCACGAGATTGAGAGCAAAGCAAAAAGAACTGAAAAAACAAGGTTTGATTTCATTGGTGTTTATATAATAAAACAGAACATTACATGGCCGCTTGAAGATACGAAATTTCTCTTCTCGTGTTGAAAAATATTTCACTCGTTCGCTGCGCTCACTCGTGAAATATTTTTCAACACTCGAAGAGAAATTTCGTATCTTCGCGCGGCCATGTAATATCCTCTATTTACGAAATTCTTCTTGTATATTACATCGTATAACGCATTGTAAATTTAGTAACTTATTATACCTGAAGAAAGCTGTTCTGACCAGCTGAAATATTGTGCGAAACAAAATATAGTACTGTTTTCAGCTTTGCTTTATAGTTTTATATTCAATTTTTTGGTTGAAGCAGGCTCGATTCTCAAGGATCCAGCGTACAAGATGCGGGATTCTCGTATATGGTTCCTTGCCATTTAACCAGTTACAAAACCTGAGCACGTAATTAATTAGGTGGGAGAGCGGGGAAAATAAAGCAAAATTACACACAGCCTTTCCATCATAACCATCCAGATGTACGTTTCATGTAGATTTTGTGCTTGCGTCGCATAATATAGTATTGATTTGTCACTGTGTTGAAGCTCATTTAAAGTCCGAACTACATAAAGTTCACAAACACTGCCTACACAAACACGCGAAAAAATGTTGACGTATGGGCCGTTGTGCTCGCAAGGGGATCGCTGGTGAAAATCAGGCAGAAACAGTTGAAACTTGCTTCTGCTAGAGTAGCCTGTGTGAAGATGTCTCCTCAAATTTCTTTTCGCTTTTGGATGCTGCTAGAGTAGTACTAGTCACTGCCACTAAACATGGAGACTGAGCACATGCATGCCTGCCAAAACCTTCCAAAACTCGGTTTTTATTAGTCTTCTACTCAGCCGTTGTTAGGGCTCGTCACGCAACGCTAGCGTTGCGTTGCGTGACGAGCCCTAATTACGGCTCAACCTCGTTCCCAGGGTCTCTCTTCTTCCCGCCCTCGCTCCAGGGGACGGGAAGGAGAAGACCCTGGGAACGAGGTTGATTACGGCTGCGTAGCAACCTCGTTCCCAGGGTTGGCTGCGTAGGAGACCAGGTTTTTATTTGCTCTGGTTTATGGTCCCACCGTTTATTTATACTCAGAATAATTAATAATCAAGGGCATTTCCCGTCACATGTAGCCGTAAAATACTGAACAAAACACACACAAAAGAACCGGTGAAGAGCTTTCATTTTAATTGTCACACTTACAGATTTCTTCAACTGACTAAAAAATAGTCTCACATAACACATCTCAGAGTTTAACACTGGAAATGAAAGAATTAATTTATATCTCCTAATGAACGATACCACTGTTCTTACCTTACAATGTTATTGGTACAAGCCAAGTGTCTATCTTTCCTTTGCAAATTTACTACGTACGTAGTAGTCCATCTCTACTATTTAACTCAACAAGGAGCACACTTGCGGAGTATGTTCTTCACTTCCTGTCTCACATCTCTGATCCTCCAACAATAAAGGAACGGGTTGAGAGACGAGTTCAAATAAAGTAGAAATACTGCAATTTGAATTATGAGAAGAAAAACAGTCGAATATTCTATGTTTCGACCATACATTACTGTCAAATTCACTATAGTATAAGGTGCATAGCAAGTGAGTAATGCCAACTGCACCCAAGCTATGCTCCATACTGTCTTCTTGTATCGTGCTATGTTCAGTGGATTTTCTGCTCCGTTCAGTTGTCCTGGCTGAACATGGTCTTGCAATTGAGCTTGTTGACGGCGGATAGTGAGAAAAATCTTAATGTAACAGAACATTGAAATTGTAATAGGAAGTATGATTAAACCAAAGAATATCCAAAAAAAGACCTCAATTATATTAATAACAGAGAAAATTGCAATTAACGCGGTGTATAAAGAACTGTTAAGAACAGCAAATGCCCAAAAACAACCTATAACCACACGAACTCGCCGCAAAGTTACAACATGTCTGTACCTTAGCCGCAGCAACAGAGGGAGAAGTTTGTCTACACTTATGGCGGCCGATGTTAAAACTGATGCTACAAATAACATGTTCAAGAAAAAATGTTGCACGCCATTTAGTAAAATATACTTGAACATGCCATCCATATCGATGTAATCTGCAAATATGAAAAGATCGATAGCGTATAGCGGTTGAGAAATAAGTCCAACACAAAGATCGGTGACTGCCAGACAACCAAACAACAATTTTGTCGGTGGATAAATGGATGATACTTTATAGAGAGCAATCAGGATCAGAGAATTGCTAACAGATGCGGTGATGGATAGAAAAATGTTCAGGGCTGAAAAAAATATGTATATGTCTGCTGTGAATGTGTTCAATGATGTTGTATCCGTCGTGTTTGTGCTGTTTACCATTGTTCTTTACAAATACCAATAATAACTTAACTTCTTTGTAGAAAGAACTTTGGGCTGAGTTATTTAACGTTTGACTGCTCCAGTTTGGTCTTGTGAAGGCACAACTATGCGAGAACTTTCACTTGGCGAAAACAACTTGTCAACTGAATGCCGAGGACAACTTAATAATAAAACTGCATAAGCAGGAAGACAGACCTTTCAAATAGCCTTGTCATTTTATTCACGATACGACGTCGGTGGTTTGTTTTGAAAAGAAGTGTTGTTTTTACCGTTAGATCTCATTCCACTGTCCGCCAATAAATACAAATTCCATCGTTGCCCGTTTCGTTTTTATATTTTTGAATCTTTTCATAATGAGTAGATAGTTTTATCACTCGAGAGTTTTGTACAGCCCCCGAAATGATCCCGACCCCGAAATGATCCCCAAATCGACCTCGAAATGATCCCCATTTTTTTCACACTGACCCCGAAATGATCCCCAAGTAATTTTTGGAATGGAATGGCTTTCCATCCAGAGATCGTTGGAATGAATAAAATAAAGGCAGTTAAGGAAATTTTGATTCTCATTATATGCAGTATTCACTTATTTATTCATTTGGGCAATTCTTAAACTAAATAATTATAACGCATTTTTTAACCATTTTTCAAGTAACTATATCATTTCTTATTTTTGCGAGTGTAGCGTTTTCAACTGTAACTAATAACAAATACAAACTTATCCGCTTCTTATAGCAGACCGGCATGATTTAAAAGAGGAAACAAACATGATCGAACGTGAACATCAACAGCCATATTATTTCAGCAACGAGAAATACAACACAATCATACGATCAAAAACTTAAATGGTAACAAGCTGACGTCTCTAATAAAGACGGCTAAGATCTCAAACGCATGGTTCTACTTGGGCACGAGGCAGAGGCTCACTATCACAGCTTAGACTGTGTGGACATGCCATCATCTAATGAAGGGGAGGATGTTGTCGAATACTTGAAAAAGAAGTACGGGGAAGGCAAAGTGACAGAAGAAATTTGCCCCAAATGCTGTAAGAAATTCCAGTGCCCACGGTATCTGCAGGTGTTTAATTACGCCAATGAAAGCGGCCTCATGCAGTACTACGACGATTGAGGACTGTTACATGTGTGACGAGTGTACTAAAGATGAACAGTGGTACACATACTGAAAGTGAACAGTAGCTCTAGGGTGTAGCTTCTATGTAACATTAACAAAGAAATGTTCAAAACTGAGATATATAGAAAGCCATAAAAGATAGCAGAATTGGAATGCTTTTTTCGATTCGCTATTACCCTTATGCGCAAGGTAACTTAGCGAAATTAAACACGAAAGTATATCTTTGCTGTGACATGAGGCGGAATATCAAACAGATATTATATGCAGAATGTTCAACTGACTTGAGCTTCTACCTTATTCATGTTCTGAACGTGCAACCGTAAGAAATGATATAGTTTCTTTAAAAATAGTTAAAAAATGCGTTATAATTATTTAGTTTAAGAATTGTCCAAAATGAATAAATAAGTGAATACTGCATATAATGAGAATCAAATTTTCCTTAACTGCCTTTATTTTATTAATTCCAGCTATCTCGGGATGGAAAGCCATTCCATTCCAAAAATTACTTGGGGATCATTTCGGGGTCAGTGTGAAAAAAATGGGGATCATTTCGGGGTCGGGATCATTTCGGTGTCGATTTGGGGATCATTTCGGGGTCGGGGATCATTTCGGGGTCGGGATCATTTCGGGGGCTGTACAGTTTTAATCAATATTAAACACCCAGGGGAGGGGGGGGGAGGGGTACTCCCATATATAAGCTATATAGGTATGTGCTGCTGTGAAGGGTACGGTTTTCAGGCAGTTTAGTCTGGGATAGGGTATAGTAATCAGAGATTTTTGGTGTAGAATAGGGTATCATTTTCCGAAAAACTGATCAGTTGCGCGAAGAATTTCGGTTAGACAAGGTTTACTGGCAAATGGTATTTAAAAATTGGTACGGCGGGCAGTACAGCATTTTTACTGACCCCTGTTGACTAATGACTGTGATAATGAACGAGTTTCTGGAAAATAGCGAGTCTGGAATAGGTCTAGAATAGGGTAGGATTTTTCGGTGTTTAGTCTAGAATAGGGTTGCAAAATGCAGCTAAAATGGTCTAGTATAGGTTAAGCGTCTCTGAGTCCCAGCGGCACACCCCCCACCCAAAATTACCCCCCCCCCCCGGAAAAACATTATCCTCATTAAATTATGTCTTAACTAGACTAACTTGGTAAATTGTTTCCCGTGGACTGAAATATAACTTGCTGTTATATATAACCTGCTGTTGGTTGCTGGTTGCATTAAATAAAGCATTGTCATTTAACGGACCTTCAAATAAGGCTGTCGGTTTACGTCTCGTCCTGTTTTATCCTGATAGAAAGTGACAGTTACGTCCGTGACATGCGGCATAATTTAACAACACCTTTTATGCATTTACCATTAGATCACATTTGACTATCCGTCTAAAAATCATGTGGTGACCGTCTGACCTTCGTTTTCAGCAGTGTATTTTTGAGTCTTCCATGGGATACGTTTTATGTCAGTACTGGAGAGTTATATAACACTATCCTAATTAAATTGGGTATTACTAAATTGTTTTCCCGGACCGCTTGTTCAAATATAGCCTGCTGGTGGTTGCATTATACGTATTTATGAGATATGTCATACGTAATTTGTTTGACGGCACCATTTGTTTTTCGATATTTTACAACATCAAATTTTGAATGTTTCTTTGGTGTGTGAATGAAAGGGTTACTAGAATTTTGCAATATTTTAAAGTAATAAATAGTTCAAAATCATAAAGAGAAACTCGAAAGTTGAAAACCACCTTGTGGGCGCCGGCGAGAGAACTCTCTCCCTGCATCGTGACTAATGATACCTTATTGTCACTTATTTTCGCGAGACTTAATTTTCGCGATTTTCGCGATTTAAAAAATTTCGCGAAATTAAAGTCCCGCGAGAAGAAGGTGTAGCGAAAATTAAAGACGCGAAATTTAGTGACCTTTATAAAATCCTTTATTTAAGTTTTCCGTCTGCTAGGAGTTTACATATACGAGTAGGAGGGCTCAAATTTCTGTTCAACGCATATCCTTATTCCTCATCATCTGACTCATCTTGCTGAATTAGTTCCTGCAACACTTGCTCAGTACAGTCTTCAAATTTGCCATCGGCATCTGGCTCCCTATAGCTCTCTGTGATCAGCTGCTTTAGCCTCTTCACATGGCTTCATTCTTTACAGAAGCGACGATCTCCGCAATCAATTTCACTGGAGTTTCCAGCCCCCTTGCACAAGTGGCGATCTTCGGTGGTTTTTATCCACAATTTCGACGCTGACAACACCTCCCCTCAAGAGAAAAAGATTTATCGAGGTTGTGTCAGTACCTGCCAATATGACACACTTTTTCTAGCTCATGGATCTTACTGTGAATGGAGAGGCAAAGCGTTTTATGAAGGATATCTTAACAACTTGGTATTCCTCCGAAGTTCAGAACCAAATGGAGTCGGGGAACAGCACAGATTGAGGTCGATTTAAGGCTATCTGTGCTGAAGCCCTTACATGCCACCTGGCTGGTGAGCCTTTACAACCACCTGACAGGCAGTGTGGGAAAGCGGCACATTGCAAAAGGATGGAGCAAAGCGGGAATATACGAACTTGTTCAAGGGAAGACAACCTCATTGCCTGATGAAGATCCATTTGAAAACATTGAGGCGATCCTTGTCTGAAAGCTAATTGGCAGCGCCATCGAGTTAAATAGTGCCTCGGTTGCTTATATCAGTGTACTTTTAAAAGATACTGCTATGTTGCTGACATTGTTGAACATTTCAGCCAGTTGCTTGTTGCGTTTCTATTCCGTTATGGTTAAATAAAATGCAGAAATGGAAGTTTAAAATACGAGCACTAGTTACTTGATTCGCGAAATTTAATTACCTTGAAAAACGGTGATTCGTCAAAATCGCGAAATTTAAGTCCCGCGAAATATTTCTATTTCAAATTCGCGAAATTAAAGTCGGGCGAAAATAAGTATATGTAAGGTACAGTCAACATCCACGTATAAGAACCTAGAATTTTTGGGTTCAGGCTGAATGGGTTCTTATATTTTGGGGTAGTTTTTTTCCGAACTCAGGCTGATTAGGTTCTTAGTAGGTTCTTATTTGTAGGAGTTGTCATAGTGATACCATTCAGAGAACTACTGTAGTACTAGTATGTCATAATGGTTGAACATTTGTATTTTAAACAGCAAATGCCAAGCCTTATTTTTTAAACAATAATAAATTCAGTATTGTACAGATTCAAGTCCTAAGGCTACACCAGTATAATTTTATACAGTATTCTATACTCTGTATTTAAAAGATTTTCAATTAAACAAATAATTTTCATGGTGTTTCTCAAAAATTTCACAATTTCTATCAATTAAAATCCAGTATTTTGGCTACAAAATAAGAGTTTTTTTGTATAAGAACCTATTGTTCTTTGCCAGCCTAAATAGGTTCTTATATATTTGGTTATTAAAATGCCCAATTTCAGCCTGTAGGTTCTTAAATCACTAGGTTCTTATACGCGGGTGTTTACTGTACTACACACGTGGTACTACGATTAACATACGAGTAACATACGAGCACATACGAGTACATACGGATACATACGCGTAATATACGAGCACATACGAGTACATACGGATACATACGCGTAATATACGAGTACATACGAGTACATACGGATACATACGAGTAACATACGAGTACATACGAGCACATACGAGTACATACGGATACATACGAGTAACATACGAGTACATACGGATACATGCGAGTAACATACGAGTACTTATCATATGACCCGTACGGCCCTGCGAACCTTTTCTTTGCAAAACCATTGATGAAAGTCCCGTATGAGGGCCGTACGCATTTGCGCAAGCGGGGCCGGAAAAAGGCGTACGGCCCTACTACAAAAGCGGACGGCCTCGCGCGTTAAAATTTCAAGTAATTTTGTCTCCAATTTGGTCATATGATAAAATGCTTATTGACTAAGTTAGGTCGGGCCGGATAGGAAAATATTTGGCTCTCGGTCACGGCGCACGGACCTCGCTGCGCTCGGTCCGTACGCCATGGCCTCGAGCCAAATATTTTCCCATCCGGCCCTCCCACTTAGTCAATAAGTATATAATACGAGCGCATACGAGTACATACGGATACATACGAGTAACATACGAGTACATACGAGTACATACGGATACATACGAGTACCATACGGATACATACGAACACATACGAGTACATACGGATACACACGAGTAACATACGAGTTAATACGAGTAACATACGGATACATGCGAGTAACATACGAGTACATACGAGCACATACGGATACATGCGAGTAACATACGATTACATACGAGCACATACGAGTACATACGGAAACATACCAGTAACATACGAGTACATACGAGTACATACGGATACATACGAGTAACATACGAGTACATACGAGTACATACGGATACATACGGGTACCATACGAGTACATACGAGCACATACGGATACATACGAGTAACATACGAGTACATACGAGTAACATACGATCACATATGGTTAATACGCATGGATTTTATCATTTTTATCATTAAACATTGGACAACAACAAGATACAGCAACAAGAAACCGCAACACCGAAAAAAATATCGTTTCCGCACTGAACACCGGAGGTTGAAAAGATCAACAAAGCACACTGCAGGATTTGAAATCATCACAATACCGCAATGTGGGATTTTATTCACCGAAATACCTCAATAAAAACTCAGCAACACCGCAAACCTCAATGTCCTCCTCTGTTTGCCGGCATCTTCTACGAGCTGCTACGAACATTAACTCTTTAACAACCAAGAGTGTCAGATATCAAAATTCAAGAAAAATCCCAAATTTAATTTTGTAAAATATTGAAAAACAAATGGTACCATGCAAAAGTACTGCTGAAGAGGTTTCATTTGAATGGTCACACCATGGGTTTTCGCCAACAGACTCAAAAGTTAGAACGACACTACATGTCTCCATAATTGACTTTGGGAGTGAAAGGGTTAAAGGGCTATGGGAACAAGGTTGGAATAAAACAAAAGGCAAATATTTTTCATAAACTTCATCAGGTAATTTCAAGACCTTTAATCAATATGGTGTGTGTGCGGATGACGTCACAAAATTACCGGCGGCCATGTTGGAGGACTGACGTAATCAAAATGGTCATCAAAAATCGAGACTGCGATGCTGTCAAAAACGGCTAACATCTCGAAGGCAAGGTAAAGTGCGGATATCTCGAAGGACGTTCTGGGATCGGAATCGATCCGCTTTTCATTCCAGCCAAAAAGGTGAGTGAGAAAAGCATTCCACCCGTCCATTCTTACCTTGTGCTGGATAACATTTTTATAAAAAAGCACAATAAAGCTTAAAGAAGCCTTCACGTCTACGACCAAATCCAGTGGTGGTTTCGCATGCTTAAAATGAATCAATAAACTTTTCACTGATCCAAAGGTCTCTCAAAATTTGAAAAATTTGATTATTATCTTAATTTAAGCCATATAAGTATTTTTTATATGCGGATTTATTGACTATAAGACAATCATATAGGTTACATTGTAAATGGTTTGAACCCAGGAGTATCAGCAGTCGGTCGTTTTTGCTCGTCCGGGTTAGTGTAGTTCTGAAAAGACATTGGCTGATGTTTTGACAACCTGAGCGGAAGTCATCTTCAGAGTCATGTGAATTGTGAATGGTCAGTTGATGTTATATACGCCTGGTAATAGCTGTCATTGGTCAGTTTAGCCGTGATGTTATTGGCTGTAGAGGCTCAAGTCAGTGATAGGTGCGTTTCGATCCGTGTATTGTTAGTGTATTTTCTGTAGTCGTATTGTTAGGTTAACATGCAAGTCGAAAGAGCTTTTCAATAAAGCTTGTGTTCTTTTTGTCATCTGTGTGTTTTTCTGCCTTACATTTAGTAGCCTGCGTAGTAGGAGTCGGGGAGAAGGGAACTGGGGAGAGAGGGAAAGGACGCCTGCAATAAAGACCCCATTTGTTCATTTCTGCGCGCGCGGATGGCGGCCGCAAAATTCCGATCGGCTAATTCGCACTGGGCGGTAAACAAAGTAATTTCCGCGCGAAGTCATCCATGCGTAAAAACGCGTGCCAGTTTCTGATTGGTGAACGTACTGACAGTTGACGTAATAGCCCAATTTCGATATATTAAAATTCAACTTCAAACAAAAGACATCACTACGAGGCTTAGGGGAATAAACCATATAAATCCCTACTATCATTCCCCTAGGCCTCGTTGTGATGTCTTTTGTTTGAAGTTGAATTTTAATATATCGAAATTGGGCTATTCAATTACAAGGAAATCGGTGGGCGTAATGCGAATAGCCTGGTTCTTATAGCAGGCGTTCCTTCCCTTCTCCCCCTCTCCTTTTTCGCGCCCCTCTCCCCTCCCCGTTTACGCCTGCCACGCAGGCTTCTTTAGCTCCTTAAAGCGTAAAACTACATAATTTGATTGCGCAATTTGGAAATTCTAACGAGCTTGGTGGATTGCTTGCTAATATATTTTTCACAGACCGCAATTCCGCTCGGAATTAAACTCAACACGGACCTTAAGCATCGAAAGCAAAATTTTATAGAAAGAGGAAGCCTTGAAAAGGTTTTGTGATTCTGGTAAAAACATTGTTGTTCGTATTTTGACTTTGTACTGCTATCGGTTTTCACCATTTTTTCCGTGGCATTAAACATAGCATGGAGTTATTTGCAGTATTTAAGACTGTTGTGTTTAATTTCAGAAGATGGCCGTAAACGGGGTTAAAGAAGAAGCAAGACAAACGGTCACTGGCTCGCAAGCTGGCCATCGAAGGTTTCAACACGGGCAGCAATTGACTTTCAAAAAAATATGTAAAGATGACTTTATTACGATAAATGTTAGTGGTCGCATATTTCAAGCAGAAGATTCTATCTTCGAGAAGTACCCAGGTAAAGCTATCACATATTCACACTTTGTGTAATCCAAACAAAGCATCGTTGCCTATATATTGCTAGTTTAATTTTGTAAAATTCACCCATTAAAAATTCTTGCTAGTTAAAGGAGATGTCGGACTGTTTGGATTTTACTGGAGCAAAATCTTTATTACTGTTGCAAAGATTATTTAAATATATTCAACTTTGAAACATTTTTTTCATAAAAATCTCACCTAAAGGAGCTTGAAACATTCCGCAATGGCATAAACAAAAAGATTAAGACATTAAAACGTTCAAAAATCATGGATTATTTTAATTTCTCGAAACATCGTGTGTAACTGTATCGACGCTCGATCAGGCTTTTTGAAATGATTATACTTCATTGTTTATTCGAAAAAATATGCCAAAATGGCGATTACACTTTTCAAGATGTTTTCTTTTTAATATTTATGGCTTAAATACTCTAATAAAACGATACCTGTTCTCAACAGTGGGCAATGCAATATAATACATTTTTATTAATTCAAACTGAAATCAACAAAGAATATTAATCATTTGGAAGGGCTGTTCGGTTGGCATGTGCGACTTCACTGTTCATATTTTTTGAAAATATTTCTGTTTAAGAGTTCTGCCAAATCCGAAAAAAGTGGAAATCAAGAGAAAGAGGACAGCAAGTAAACTTTACTCCGCGAAGTGTTTTGGCGCAGAATCAGGGTCTCTTGAATTGATTGTTTTAAAAAACCTTTTGGACAAATTGTGGATTATGAGAGCGTAACATCTTCCTTTCCCCTCCCGTGTCTAGTGCCTGCCACGTAGACTATCTATTGTACCGCTTCTGTGCTTCCGCGTATGCTTATACTTATGTCGGGCCTATTTACACTGGACATAAGACCCAAACTAAGCTGTGGCCGTGACCCGTGACCCGCGACCCGCGACCCACGACCCGCGACCCGCGACCCGCGACCCGCGACCCGCGACCCGCGACCCGCGACCCGCGACCCGCGACCCGCGACCCGCGACCCGCAATCCACAATCGACGACGCATCGGACACGGGATCCCCTTTGACTCGTGTCCCAAGATCATCATTTTAAAACCTTAGGGCTGGTTTTCACTAGCGCATAAGCATAAGCACAAGCCAACATACGCAGACTCAGTAACATGTTGATCATTAGTGCCTATTGTTCTGTTTTGTTCAAACAATTGGAACTAATGAATAACACGTTACTGAGTCTGCTTATGTTGGCTTGTGCTTATGCTTTTGCGCAAGTGAGAACCAGCCCTTAACAACTATCAATATTATCATCGAGTTAGAAATAAGTGGAATCTTTTGTAAGCGATCACCTAAGATAATAGGAAATGTGGTCGGCGAAGAGAAGTGGTCGCTTATTTAGTGATTTGACTGAAAAAAAAATGAACCTCGGTACGCGAGCGCTACCTTCCCCACTGCCTTCGCGCTCCGCGCTCTCTCCACGTGCTTCGCGCGCGTCCAAAGACCCGCCGAATAAATATTTCGACTTTCTTGTTTTATCCAGACACTCTTCTGGGGAGTACAAGACGAAACTTGTTCTTCGACAAGAAAAGGAACGAATATTTCTTTGATCGCGATCCTGATCTCTTCAATTACATAATCCAGTTTTATCGCAAGGGAAAACTACACTTCCCTGAGGACGAATGCGCTTGCTGCTTCAAGGGAGAATTGGACTTTTTCGGCATCATAAAACATCATCTCGGTGATTGCTGCTACGAGCTCTTCCAAGAAAAACACGACGAATTCGTAGATTACCAAAAACGCCACGCGAAACCCGATGATGCAGATTTTGTCCCCAAGACACTCAGGGAAAAGATATGGAAGCTGTTTGAAGACCCTGAACAAAATATCCTAGGGCTATTGATGCATTACGTTACGGCGGTTCTTCTTTTGTTAAATGTGGTCGCGTCGACTACAGAGACATTAAAATGCGGAAGTATCACTTGCGGAGATAAGTACTCGGGGCCTTTCTACATTGTAGAATCAAGCTGCGTTACAGTCTTTACCATGGAGTACCTAGCGAGGTTGTACGCGGCGCCAAACAGATACCAATTTATGAAACAGTTCTTGAGCGTCATCGATGTCGTTGCAATTATCCCGTTTTACTTTGCGTTGGCTTTTCCAGACGCCGCCGATGGCCCCTTCACGGTTCTCCGAGTTTTCAGGACTTTCCGTATCGTTAAAATGTCGCGGCACAACACAAAGGTTCGTGAGGCCGGATCATCACTTTTAGCCAGTTTGTCCGAGCTTAGTTTTGTGTTTGTGGTGTTAACAACTCTTGTTATATTGTTTTCAACCATTATTTACTACGCTGAGATGGGCGACGAAAATACCGCCTTCACCAGTATCCCAACAACGTTTTGGTACGTCATCGTTACCATGACAACACTTGGGTGAGTAGCAACCTTAAATGTCTTGATTTTAAACTTAAAAACTCTATAATAATATATCTAATTCAAGAAAGGTTGCTTTGGCAACTGGTCATTGGTAATTGGGCATTGGCATTTTGGCAAACGGAACACAATGCAATGCTTTGCTTGAGTGACTGCCAAACAATAGCTTCCCAATGCGCAATTGTCCAATGCCCAATTGCCCAATACCCAATGCCCAAAGCAACCTTTATTGAATTAGGTATATGTAATAATGTATTGTAAGGTGAGGTGAAGAGCTATTTACAGTGCCTCGATTGAAGCGCAAGCTGAATGCCTTTTTGGGTAACATGACCTCCCGAGCAATCTCCCCTCCCGGGCATTAGGTTAAAAACACTCCACCATACAACTTACATGAGCTTACATGGTACTTGTGAATCTGCGTATCATCATTTTATGGGTTTGCATTGACAAAAAGTCTTTTTTCAAACTTTTGCCACTGCTAGATAATGAGTTACCTGTATCAGAAATACAAAAAGAAAAAAAACATTGAGGGTCATGCACCGACTTCGTTTCAGAGAATGATAATGCGCGTGGAAAGATACCCTGATTTTGAAAAATCTTCCCTCCTAGCGCGATATGTCTTCAATGATTTTAAGTTGAAAATATCAAAAATAAATCACTGAAGACAAATGTCTTGGTCAAATTTTATCTCGGTGGTCTATTGAGTTAATATAAGTCAAATTTGACATTCTTGTGGAAGTTTTGACTTTTTCTTCCTTTTTTAATATAATAAAGTAAGCTTAATGTGTCACTGTGATAAAAAATATCCATTTTCTGTTCTCTTCATATTTTGAAAATATAAGTACTCGCTACTTACCTTGCGAAGTTTCAAGTCAAAACTCGTACGGAAAGTGGCATTATTTCAACTTTACATTTCGAATTCGGCTTGCCGCCATTACTCTGCAATTCAAAAATGACCGGGAACGAAAGAACGCTGAGAGTTGCATGGATCGAGTTGGCCTAAAGATTTTGTAACGTCAATGACTCAACACGTGCCCTTTGACTTTGTTGTCTGTGATCCGGAGGGAACCGAGTTGAGTCATTGACGTCACGAATCAAGTCACGTGTACCAGATCGCAAACCAGTGGAACGTGGGCTCGGATTTATGAACGGAGTAATGGCGGACGGATTTTACGTGATTTTCGTGGGTTTCAGCCAGCTATTTCTGGGCTGTGTAAGAATATATCAATCTTATTTATAGCAATTCGCATTTGTCTAAACCTATTAGATACATTTGCCTTAAAAAAAAGCGGAAAAGAAATACAAAAATTTTCGTCGTAGTGGCACTTTAAAGGGAATCTCGGCTAGAAAACATATTTCTTCTAGATCATTAGTTCGTGTCATTGTTAAACTGGTTTACGGGTTTTGAAGGTGATTACAAACCTTTAACACTTGAATACTGGGTATTTTGTTTCTGCATTTTTTGCTTTCAAATTTCCCGCGCGCCGCCATGTTGGGTTTTCGCAAAGTTTGATAGGAAATTATGACGTCATTGCGTTGTCGTGAGCTTTCAATACGACGGTTTAAGTCAACATCACGTAAATTTATGAATATATATATATATATATATATATATATATATATATATATATATAAGAGTTGAGCGCTCTCTGAAATACATTCAAATCAAGTTCAAGAATTTATATATATATATATATATATATATATATCTATATATATATATATATATGCTTTTAATGCATTTTTGACTGAATATTGTACGGTTCTACCGCGAAATCTTCTTCTGTAAACTCCATATTGACATCTTCGACAACGCAATGACGTCATGAATTACCATAAATAAAACATGGCGGCACGCGGGAAATTTAAACTGAAAAAAGAACACTTCACATTCAGTGACCAGTTACGGAGATACCGACTTAAAACCCTAGCCTGAGTTAAATTTAATCATTACGAATACTTTGGATCTAAAACTGTTTTACAGCCGAGGTTCCATTTAAAGCAAGCTCCTGATCATAATCATAGAAACATGATATATCCACCAGGACACTGTCCTTTTAAGGTAGCTCTGTTGATCAATACTTTATTTTGTAGCTATGGTGACATGACGCCGTTCAGCTTGGTTGGTCGTCTAACTGGTATCGTCTGTTCTCTGAGTGGGATCATGGTGGTCGCTGTATCAGCACCGATCCTGGAAAAGAACTTTAATCGCAAGAAAGAGGAAGGGAGACCGGATAACGATCATGTGAAGAAACATAACCACTCTAAGCCTTCGAGCAGTGTTTCCACACCAAAATAAAAATGCGTGGGCTTATAGTAAACTATCAACACTTCATGGACTCGATACGTAAAGCCAGGGAATCTCATCTTATCTGTAAAGTCTACAAAGGAAAAAGGGTTTATTGTACGTGAAATTGGTCCTTAGACACTTCGCTTTACATCTTTTATGGTAGCGGTAACACCGCGTATGGCCTAGGTAATAGGTACTGTTTATCCTCGGTCGTTGCTCGCCACATTTATTGATTACATTATGATAAGGAGTTTGGGAACAAAAGTGTAACCGGAACTTTTAATGTTGTTTTTGGCGATTCCGTGGCATACGAAATAGTTTTCGAGTTTGAAGCCTGGTTTTCACTATTGACACCCGCATAAGCGGAAGCCGCATAACAGCGCTAATATGTCCAGTGAAAACAGGCCCGACATAAACATACTAGTGCAAGAATAAGCATATAAGGATCATTATTATACATTGGTGTCACTAGCTCGATTTTGATTGACTATAAGCACGCAGCTAATTATTGCTTGCTGTTTCTGTTACGTCATACCTACAGACAATGAATTTCATATATGTAGAAGTGACGTCATATCTACATACAATAGTTTGTCTGCTGTGCATTGATCACTTTTTTGTGCGCGCTCTTGTCTTTACAAGTGCAGCTCAGGAATATGCATAATAAAACAATTATTGGATTCGGTTTTCGCATGATAGCGATAATTATCAAGGCCTCAGTTTGTGTTATCCGCCTCAGCCTTCGGCTTCGGCAGATAACACAAACTTTGACCTTGATAATTATCGCTATCATGCTCAACCTCATTCTTAAATCGTATGCTTGTGTTAAATGTACGTTTACACTTGACGCAAAATCTTATCCTTCCGCTTACGCGTATGCTCATGCTAATGTCTTTAGTAAAAACCAGGCTTAACAAAGTGAAATCTTCTCTCTGATTCTAACTAACAATTAAAACTATACGGCCGAATTTAGGCTGAATGACACTAAAAATTAGTAGGATATTGTAACGAAAGGTGATAAGCCAAACTAATCGTTGTATTATACATATCATAATGATACTTTCTTAGAGCGGTTTTCAATTGAGTGTTGAAAGTAATTTCGTGATTGCTTTGGTTGTGCATTGCTACGCTTTGTGATTGGCTAAAAAATCTCGCGCCACTTTCTCGACCAATCAGAAGTAAAACCAAAACCAATCGTGACTTGCTCGCACGCGTTTTCCCGCGCTTGGCGCCGGCTACATGTATTTGCTTCGAGCTGTGATTGGCTCATTGGATTCTCTGTGTCTGTTGTGATTGGTCAGAGAAGTAACTTTGGTTTTGGTTTCACGACACTCAATTGAAAACTGCTCTAGTAATGTTATCTCGATAAATAATGAAATGAGCAGACTTTGTTCTTGTTTGTCCACTTTGTACTTTTCAACCCTTGCACTTTCAGAGTCAATTATGGAGACTACAATACAAGACATTATATTACATAATTACTTGAAAGACTTCACGAAAAGTCCAGATTTGTCGGTTCAGAATTAAATGTAGAGCACATGCGGGCCCTCTCTCTCTCTCCCCAATGTTGCGTTCGCATAAATCTTTTTTTAACTCTAGCATCTTGAACATCAACATTGAAAGTGAAGGAAGGGAAGAAAGCGGACACCCTTCCAACAAATGTGACCTATATTGTAGGTAGTGTAGACATAAATTCTAACTTTTGAGTCTGTTGACAAAATCCTATGGTAGGACCATTCAAATGAAACCTCTTCGCCAGTGCTTTGTTTTTGCATGGTACAACTTGTTTTATTTTCAATAATTTTCAAAATGAAATTTGGGATTTTATCTGAATTTTTATCTTTGGTACTGTTGGGAGTTAAGAGGTCAAGGCCGCATTTGGTTGCATCTATTTCGGAGTAAGAATACACAGAGTATTAAGAGAGAGTATTATTATGTCGCTGGTATCCATTTACAGCTACAGTAGTTGTCGGATGAAAGCTTTGAGCATACAAGCCAATACCGCAAGGTAGTATGGGATTTGTATGCATAAATTCACCAAGATCAACAATCGCAAGCTAAGGGCCCGTCCACACGTTTCGGACATTTTTGAATCCGCAACATTTTTGTTGCGGATTGGCCTTCCGTCCACACGTATCCGGCGAATTCGGCTTACGAATCCGTAACTTTTTTAATCCGCTCTCCAGATTGGAAATTTTTGAATACGCTACGAGTACGGTATCGTGTGGACGGTCGAATCCGGATATTTTTTTAATACGCTGACGTAACGCGAATATTTTCTAATCCGCAACAAAAACTTTGCGGATTCAAAAATATCCGGATACGTGTGGACGGGGGCTTAATCAACCACGACTATTTTGCAGTTGTTGCAATTTATCGTTTGGTTTGTCTAAAGTGACTGGATTGTCCAGGAGCTTAATTTGTAGGGACGGCTTTCAAGTTTTGAATAGAGAAAGGAAAATTAACGGTCATGTGTTCATGTTGACGTTGTTGTTTGGCAGTGAACGGCAAAGAAATGTACCAAAACGTAAAACGCACGTGCAGAGGCATTGTTTTTGTTTTGTGCCGTTCTCGCTGCCTCCGCCGCCTTGGCTGCTTAAGCTCCGTAATCTTTTATCTCCGCATACTGTTAAATAAAAAAAACGCTTCGAAGGCAATATGATTAACAAAGACTACCCCGTGTTTCCCACAGCTCCTAAGAGGCAAGTTCCTTTTATACCGAAACTTCGGTATTTGGGCCTTTTGCGTAACGACAACGTAGCTATCATATTGGCACGTAAAGCTATAACAAATGAGTTTATTCAAGAAGATCAATACATTTTTTCTTGACAATCATGAAACAAAACCAGCTAAAACACGAACCTAAATTCCGCATCTATTTTTCTGGAATGTCGATCTTACACATAAAAATCATTGTTGTTTAATTTCTTTATAACTGGTGATAATTCATCCTTTCTGCGGGCCTTCTGCATGGCTGTTAAAAATTTAAAGCCTTTTACTTCTCCTAGACACTCTTTCACTCCACAGAGACACTTAAAACCTCGCGCCATCTCGTACTCTGTTGTAGTGTAGTCGAAAGTAATATTCTCTCCTTTAATGATGTCACGCGTTGCCACCAGATACCAGAAGACTTGGTTATTGCTATCAAGACCCGGAATTGGCGCTCCCTTGTAGCGTTGTTCAAAAATGAACTTGGCATTCGGCTGGCAGGAATGATTAGTACGTTTTAACGGCCCATCGGGATCTACGTGTTCATCGACTCCAACTTGAATGGTATACGGCGTGGGTGAATTTACCACCGGACCCCATACATCGGCTAAGAAGGAGCCTGCTGGGATGTCTTGTTTCGCTGTGAGAGACAAGAATCCTTTTGTCACTTCTGTGATCTCCACGTTATGCGACTGCATCTTGTCCTGATGTACTGCTGATCTGCTGAGACTAAAAAATAACGCGCGTGGACAAATCAAATATTATTTATTTATTAATTTATTACATTTCATGGCTTAAAAAAAAATAGAAATTACGTTACAAAAAAAATATATATTATAAACTAGAGATAGCCATTGGAGGTCGGCAAAAGAGTCCTAGACCCCATTCTAGGCGGACCCCTAATGTTCAAAACACATAAAAGAATTACAATTACAAATTACAATTAGTACACGAAGTCTACGAATTCCATCCCCTGAAAGACTTGAAACAATCTGCGAAGTCCATCCCTTAAAAAAAAACTTGCACTGGAAAAATAGAAATCATCAACAATTAGGAGTCGCGTTTTAGAAGGACCTTGGATTTGTTTATCATGGTTGCTATGGAAACAGTTGGTTGTCGTGGCATCAAAACTGGTACCCAACTCCTTCAACTACAATTCCTTGTACAACTCAGTCACAGAAGCCTGCAGTGCTTTGCAGTTCTTTGTAAGAAATTTTTGGGAAGGGATTCAGAGCCACCTAAAATTTTAGAAAATGTATAATACCTTGTTCAACAACGACTGGGTATTTGATCGATTTCTCGTCAGCTGTGAACCGCAATTTTTTGAAGTGTAACTTGAAAATTCCAAGTGCTCTCGATACTTAGCTTAGCTTTTGGTCTGAAACCAACAAATTGTGACACGCTTAGCGTGCCGTGTCATACACTAGGCTGTTTTAGCAACAGGACGGGACGTCGGGTGAGGACGTCGCACTCGGTTAAAGGGACTGGAAACTAGCAGTTTTGGCGCGTCCTCATTTTGTCAAGTCGTGTTGAGGACGTGAGATCAGCCATTTTGCCGTCGGCGAGAGATCGTCGAAGAAAGCTAGCTAGGTAACATTGACAACATTGGCTTGATATGCAAAAAGTAATGCCTCTCTAACGCTTCGAAGACCTCCGTTCGCCATGATGAAAACAAGACCAACATCCGCGTCTTGGATTTCCCGCGCTTTTCACTGCGCGCGTTCTGCCCCAGTACTCCCGTCCTCATACGCGGTCAAATGACGCGTCCTCTGGCCATCCAGTCCTGTTGCTAAAACAGTCTACTGCATAAACAGTCGACGTGTTTTTTTTGCGGTGGTCATGCGAATGCGCGCGGTCTTTGAACGAAAGGTCTGGAGCGAGTGTGAATATGGGCGTGTGAGGCAATCGCGAGCGACGCCCGATTACGCCCGTCCACGCTTACGACGAGTTCATGCCTTTGCAAGCGAGCAGCGATAACAACAACTGTTTTGCAGTGTAGCCGTGTCATGGCACACGTGCCGGTGTATTCATCCTTTTCCCTGTTTTCCCAGTGGAGGGTCTCAATTATTCAAAACACCTAAGTCGTACAACGCTTCGACAATTTTCAATAAAATATTTAATGAGGTCCTTTTGAGTCATTCTTTTTCGCTCCACCACTTATTTTGCAACGCATTTTTTACCTAAATTTGCACAATAGCTTTTACTCGGGGCGCATTCAGCGAAAGCCTCAAAACCTGCAGTTTTGCTGGTCCAAGAATACAGCGCGGATAAAGAACTTCATAAGCTGACACCGCAGGGTATTGTACTCAAGTAGTTTAAGGCCTGGGTCAAGGGCTTGGACCAGGAAAAAACGGTTTATTCGTAATAACTTTTACAAACGGAGTGGAACCGAACCGAAATTTGGCACATAGAAAGATGTTATCGTCCTTAACATTTTTAAGTATAATAAGCTTTGGCATAGGTCACGTGACGTGTCACGTGGCCATTTTTCTTAAAATAGCAAATATTTGACGAAT
The DNA here is from genome assembly GCA_022457155.1 of Cladopsammia gracilis. Lineage (NCBI taxonomy): Eukaryota > Metazoa > Cnidaria > Anthozoa > Scleractinia > Dendrophylliidae > Cladopsammia > Cladopsammia gracilis. The sequence continues at coordinate 65,607 of JAJGOT010000763.1, read as the reverse complement.
TGGTGACGGGTTTAAGAGAAAACATCAAATAAAAATGCTTTTCTGATGCAGATTAAATATCTCCAGCCCATCACGTTTGGAATGAATGTCCATTAATCTCTAAAAATAAATTATGAGGACAAAGGTCATTTTTCAGTCCAAAATTCAACCTATAATTATTTATAACTGTAATTTAAAGACTTGAGGACAATCATTCCAAACGTAGAAGGTTAAATATGTTAAACCTCTATCGGAAAAGCTAATTTATTTAACTATGCAAAGAAAATCCGCTACCAAATCGCCGATTTACGTAATTTTAAAATTTTGATCACGTGACATGTCACGTGACCAAACTTTTGCGTTAAGGCAAAAGAAAACATCAAGATTAACATTCAGGGAAAATTTCATTTTGATCTAAGTTTTCTCGGTCAAGATATTAAGTGTCAACCATATTTTCCGAACACGCTTTAAACCCAGGCCTTAAACTGCTTGAGTAGTGTGTCATGACAGACGCGGAATATTTTTAAAAAGCCTTTTTAAGAGAAGATAACAGGCTTTGACCTGGTACACATAGATCACCGTTTCGACAAGCCATATTTCTTAGCTTATAAGGAATATTTCAGGCGCTCTGACACAATTTCTGGTGTTACTTCAAATAGCCCAAAAGACATATTTATACTCGGGGTGGCGGGAGGTGGGGGTGGGGGTACTCCCTTATATAAGCTATATAGGTATGTGCGGCCCTAAAGGGTTTGGTTTTCAAGCCGTTTTGGTCTGAAATAGGGTATAGATTGTAACCATTTTGGTCTGAAATAGGGTATGGTTTGCGCACTCTGGTCTGGAATTGGTTATCGTTTTTAGAAGAAGCTATTTTTGTATCCCTTAAGAAATGAGGTTTGATTAATATCGGGAATTAGAAGCCCTTCTATTATCGATTTAAGGGTCTGGTCTGAAATAGGGTATCGAATTTTGGGTCAGGTCTGAAATCGCGTACTTTGGTCTGAAATAGGGTAAGGGTTTTAAGAAGCCTGCCGCACATCCCCACCCAAACGTTCGGGGAGTAACCCCGGGTATTTAAATCACTAAAAAACCCAAAAATATTGGTTCAGTTTTTGTTTTACATTATTGTACAAGTGCTCTTAAAGCCTGGTTTTCAAATGTCGGGAAAATCCCAGACGATCGGGAATTTTGATGTTCGAGATCATTCCAGGGAAAATCACCGATCATCACAGAAATTCGCCGGGACGCGTCGGGAAAATAGAAACGCCCCCGAGTTTCTCGATTTGTCCCCGACCATCGCAGATGATCGGCGATGTCTACGATTGAGTGTTTTCATAAGTCGGCCAAATCTGGGACGGTCGGGAAACAGCGAAATCCCCGATCGTCTGGGATTTTCGCGACATATCAGACATATGAAAACCAGGTGTCTTGAAATCCATTTTTTCAAGTTCATTGCCTATAGTGTCTTGGAAAACTCCCTAAAACTCTGATTATGGTTTATTCTTTCTTCAAAACAAATCACTTGATATATTCCTCTTAGTGTTCTATAAGAGTTTCATGTGCATGACAGGGTCTGGCAGAGGGTATTAGTTTTAATTTGGTATAGTATTGACCCAAAATCGATATCAAAGGTCGTACCAGGGTTAATCACAAAGCGAGCTCTTTTCAAAATCTGTCAATAACACAGTGATAGTAATCTCTGCAGCAAAAACTTCAATACTGACTAACGATCCTATTATAAAAGAGGATCAACAGGTCAAGGAAAAATCTAGCCGCCAAAACACGAAACGTGGCACTCTGGCCTATTCCAGAAGTAGCTGCTGATTTCGAAATTTTCGTGCTTTTTTTTTTGGAAAACGCAGGTCGCAAAATTTTCCAGACACACTCCAGGCAAATTATGCCATAGCCTGGCCCTTGCCGTCTGATGTCGAGGGGGACATTGGGGATTTGCGGTGTTGCGGTGTTACTCATTTTTTTATGCGGTGTTGCGGTGAATAAAATTCTAGCTTGCGGTGTTGCGGTGATCTCAAACTCTACGAATTGCGATGTTTGCACTTTAACGTCTGCGGTGTTCGGTGGGACGAAATTATCTGCGGTGTTGCCGTTTCCTGTTTGACCCTTGTCAGATCTAAATTTAGCCTCTCTATGTTATTTATTCCGTACTTACTTATGAAAAGCACGCACCATTATGTTTAATATGTAACAAAATGCAGTCCAATACTGTCTAGTTAATCTTCAATACGCTGCCGGTCGCCAATCCTAAGCCGTTTTCATTTATAAGTAACTTGACAAAAATATATATTGCGGTGACGGTGTTTTGTCGACTTTTCTTGCGGTGATGCGGTGTTCGGTAATTTTTTTTTTGCGGTGTTGCGGTGTTCAGAGCCCCCCAATGTCCCCCTCTGATGTAGTTTCAAAAAGGCACAATGCCCCCGCTGATATATCGTGTTTTCATGATTGTGGCCAGGAGCTTGCCTTAGCTTGCTTTATCGTCTTGAAATTTAAAGAAAAAATTGCCAAAAGTGACGGAAACAAGGAAATATTGGACATTACATAACGGCTATAAAACAGTCAAAATTGGACACGAATGGCAATTTTTTTTCATGATTTCTAGACCGCCTGTCTCGAAATCAAATTTGTTGAAGTGTATTAAATCCGCTTCCAACTACGCAATCTTGCACTTTACTGATTCCGTAATGTATTGATTACTATAGCAACAAGCTCATGTATGCTATTGCCTAACAATAAGATAAGTAAAACTACTGTGTGTATGTAAAAGCACTGTTACTGAGTAGAAGTAATTATTTGATTGAATCACGTTAAAAGTTGATCACATAAACTGAGAAATGGAGAAGTGAGTGTCTTCTTGCGACTCCTTTAACTGAAATGACTACATAACAGCTCCTGTTTTGTGCTCTATGGAATCTTTTTATCCAGTTGAGTTGTATATATATTTGCTTATATTTGATAGCATTTGGTGATATAACATTGGAATACGATAAGTGCAATTTTCAGTTTTATTTCGGCGGGTCAGCGTCTCTTTAAAGCTGGCTTATTTATCCTGTAAGTCAACTTGCCGGGAAAAAAAATTACCCTACAACTGCGAAATCCCGACTTGAAGCTTTGCTTTTTGCTAAAAAAAAAAAAAAAAAAAAAAAAAAAAAATCGTGCGCAGACAAAATTACCCAAACCCACTCCCCCTTAGAAGTCTAATGGTTTACCCCCGTTGAGAACATGCTTAGAATCACCAATGCCTGCTTTCCCTTTTCTCGCATGAATCGGACCAGACAATTCTGCATGCTTTTTGGCGAAATGTGAACACAAGATAATAAATTAAAAGGCATTCGGGTGGTATTGTTTTATCAATAACTGAAACGATCACAGCCTAAAATTGAGAAAGTCAGGCCACATTCCCGGGGCCACATTTGAATATTTCGGGTATTTCGTAAGAACGCTTCAAAACTAGTCTATTGCCCAATTTTGAGGTCGGGTTATGCGACGTTTATATTAGTGAATAAGAAGCAATGAAAGGATCGCGCACGAAAATGCTGCTGGTGTACGTAGGGTTTAGAGAAGATCTAATCAGCCAAAAATAGGAATACAAATAAATACTGCGTAGAACACTTAAAGCGACAATGGCATGATAGAGCCCAAACTGAAAGCCAAAATGCAAACGTACAAATAGGGGTCAAAATTTGTTGAAGATTACCACCGCTTAGGGTGCTAAAATCTAAAATGACCACCTTTAGAATTAGCATGGGGCCTTTATATGAAAGGAAATTTTAGAATTGCTAGCTCTTGGAGGAAAAATCCAAAACATATTAAACTGACTGTAAGAAATATTCTCACTAAGTGAATCAATCATATTTTCACAAAATACTATATTCGTCGCCGATGAAACATATTTTCACATAGTATGTTATATCGTGGTTTTATACGTAAAAATCCATTTGAGCCGTTTCTATTTCAAAGGACAATCTGGAACCTTTTAGGGTGTTTTTCGAAAATTTTCGACGAGCACACCCGTAATTTTTATAGGGGGTCCCCCCGGATCCTGGAATATTAGACAATCCTCATGTTCAAAAGTAAAAAAAAAAAAAACACTGTAGATACCGCTCACCTTACTTAATCTTCACTGAATTCTTGCTAAAGCACAACCGGCAGACTATTAGGTCGACTTGACTTTTACCCTATTATCTTTGTTACAGAGGAACGTAAATTTCACAAGCTAAATTAAAGCAAGTGTACCTCTCGCATAACGAGCTTGAAAGGGGCCAGACTCTTGAACCATTAGGTTTAAATAGAAGAGATGAAACATGATATATTTTCTTGCATAATCCATCAGAGTTAGTTTATCGTGTCGGCATGTCTTTCAAAAAATTTTAATTGTAGTGTCATTTACTTTTTAACGTTTACTTTGTTACTTGGCTTCAGTCTGTGTTATGGTATCATATTGTATCCCCCGTTCCCTGTCCCCTGTCCCCTTTCAAATTTTAAATTGAAAGTTTTTTTTTGCCTTAATTAACGGCTATTATCTGCAAGACCGTTAAGAGACTTTTAGAGTATTCAGCCTAAAAATAGGACGAGCACTATTTCTCGGTCTTGTTCATTAAAAAGTTGTCAAAGTGTCAGTTATATGTTGTCTAGATTTGATACCTCTCTTGAGCCACGCCCATTAAATGAATTGGCTGTGATATTACATCGCGCATACTTATTAAAAAACGTTTGTTGGGTGCTTTAAACCTCTAAGCTAAACATTGCACAGTAGTGTTCTTATCTAACTTCTGTAAAAATGCAAGGACCACTTGAACATATGTGGAACATATGTGGAACTTGAACATATGTGGAAGATTAAATTTCGTCGCGTCTGTTCATTCCACTAGGTTCAATATTAAATATTGATTAAATATGATTCTCTCGCTTTACGGATCATGTCTCTATTAGAATTAACGAGTTCTAATGGGATGATTTGGAGGTCGGTAATGGAGTTAAACCACGTTTTACACCTTCTTCTCTACAGGTGAAACACGACAAATACGACATCACATCTGCTGCACATCCACTAACGTCATCTATATGATCCAATGCGCCAAATGCCATATACAATACATTGGTGAGACAAAACGACAAGTGAGCGACCGATTTGGGGAACACAAATGTGCAGTTGAGAAAGCCCTGAAGAAAGAACATCAGGATCAACCTACTGCCGTGTCAGATCACTTTGCCCTCACCGGACACTCCATTACCGACCTCCAAATCATCCCATTAGAACTCATTAATTCTAATAGAGACTTGATTCGTAAAGCGAGAGAATCATATTTAAACACTATAGCCAATACACTTGACCTTAGTGGAATGAACAGACGCGACGAAATTTAATCTTCCACATATTTATTGTTATTATCATTACTAGCCGTTTAGTTTTCAACCGTTACTTGTTTATTAGCCTATCGTGTGTCAGCCTTTTATCTTAGCCCATTTTAAATATTGTAACCGTTTGTTTCCCATCTTCACTTAGCTTTCCTAGCCCCTGATGAAGGTTAGGTTTGTCTAACCGAAATATCGGGCAAATCTTATTAAAAGAAATCGAACGAATTTGCTGTCTGATCAGCCTTGCATGTTAAAGTTTTCTTATCTAACTGGTTATCACGACAAAAGTATCGTTGATTATCTTGATTTCGGCTGGCCTGTCGGTTATGACCATGAACAGTACGGTTTTCCTGTCAGAGCAATCGGGTCGGGCGCTACCAATTGACAATTATCTGGACTCGGAGTTGGCAAGACATTTAGGACACCCCCGGGGGGGGGGGGGGGTGTACTCCCATATATGAGCTATATAGGTATGTGCCTCTGTGAAGGGTATGGTTTTCAGGCAGTTTAGTCTGGGATAGGGTATAGTAATCAGAGATTTTTGGTCTAGTATAGGGTATCATTTTCCGCGAAACTGATCAGTTGCGTGAAGAATTTAGTCTAGAAGGGGTTTACTGGCAAATGGCATTTAAGGTGATTCCTCAGACACTGCGCATCCTGTACTGCGCATAACACACGAAATAGTCCTTTCATGGCAGCCAGTTGATAACAACACTCTTTTTAGTGAACGGTTTTTAAAACACGCAGCTGGAAATTTAATTTTCTTACGAGTATTTTTCAAAAGGAGAATTTCCATAATTTATAAGCAATGAGCGTGCGCGGTTGAGCAAAATGAGCGCGCGCACATTTTGGAGGATGGAATGTTTCTTATCAAAGGCCCGCAAGCTCGTTAGAAAATACGACTGTCTTTTTCTCTCTAACGAGCATGGTGACCTATATTTTTTATTGCATCATTTTGATGTTAAATTGATGCTTTTTAAGTTAACAAAGTTAAAAAAAAAATCCTCGACAGGAAAAAAAGATATCGCTAAAAACGTCCTCAAATCAGTTACTCGTGGGAGCAAATTGATGACCTTGAAAACATGGACGCGAGGAACGTTTTGAGTCCGTGTCATTTGAAGTTGTGTGACGTTTTTATAAATTTTATTTTAAAGTGTTCCCATATGGTGGAGACTTTAACCTATCAAGTTTTTTTGAAGAATTGTAAACTTTGCTTTCACGGGTTACCGGGAAAAGAAACATGAACCGATCAAATATGACGTGCGTGATCGGTATTGCTATAGGCATAAATGGGGCAGCATTGGTCCATCATATCTCTTTATCGAGCATGGTGACCTATCTTTTTTATTGAATTTTTCGAAACAACTTATGGTAGGGAGCTATTTGGGAAAATTTAAAAAAAATCGTTCGACAACTTTTATTTCTGAGGAATCACCTTAAAAATCGGTACGGCGGGCAGTACGGCATTTTTACTGACCCCTGTTAACTAATAACTGTGATAGCAAGCGAGTTTCTGGAAAATAGTGAGTCTGGAATAGGTCTAAGATAAGGTAAGGTTTTTAGGTGTTTAGTCTAGAATACGGTTGCAAAATACAGCTAAAATGGTCTAGTATAGGTTAAGGGTCTCAGAGTCCCAGCGGCACACCCCCACCCAAAAAGTTGCAGAGTACCCCCTCTCACCCCCCCCCCCGGTTCAGGACCATTTTCATCTCCCCCCTTTCGGGGACGTATGGCGGTGTCGCCGCTCAAATCTATTCCTAAGAAAGACTCCGAGGAAAAGTGAATTATTCTTGACCTGAGTTGGCTTTTGAACACTCTGTCAACGTTGGCATAAACAAATCACTTCATGAGGGAATTGAGTTTGATCTAAGTTATCCGACGGTGGATAGCCATCGCGGATCTGATCGCACATAAGGGACCTGGCTGTTTGATTTACAATGTGACTTGCAGGAAGCCTATCTACAGTTTTACGTGGCTTATGATTTCCCTTTATTGGGATTTTACTGGAATAACAGATGTGGCTCCCCATGGGTTGCAAGTCGGCGGCAAAGGCCTGTCAACGCATCACGTGTGGTCAGTCTCGTACATTTGTTTGCGGTGTGGCTTTGATGTGCTGAATTATCTGGACAGTGCCTGTAATACCTGTGTGACACATGAGCTGTTCGAAGGAGGAAAGTCGTATATTTTTGTTTATATAAAAAATATAACATTTTTGTTGCATCGTGCAGTTTTACAATTCAAGCCTAGTGATTTCATTTTTTTCACGAGTTCTGAAGTATTACGAGAAAATCACTATTAGAGAACTTACAATTGCTATTTTCCATATTTTAGCTGTATCAGGCATTTATCACACGAACTCGGTTGTTCTAGAAGAAAACCGCAATTTATAGGAAACTTATAATATGTTACAAGTTTTTATCTTGTTTAATTTTTAATCTTTTATTGTAAAGCGCCATGAATAATTAGTGGAATATAGCGCTACATAAATTGATGTTATTATTATTATTATTATTATTATTATTATTATTATTATTATTATTATCATTATTATTATCTTGTTATTTTTCATTTCTATCACTTGCTTTCAATGTTTGAACTATGAACTCGAGGGTTACATAAAAGTAATCTTTCAGTTGCTGAATAAATTGCTCAGCTAACTATATGAAGTAGCAGATCCATGTTATTTAATAAAAATTGTAAGCTTTTTAGTTACGTGTATGGCGTTTAAATCTGCTCACCTCATCGATGAATGAAATTTTAAGGCCCGTTTACACTGGCGATTTTTTTGTGCAATTTTTGTCGCGCGCAAGTTGCATCTTCAAATCGCATATGTGAACGGGCGGCGATTTCAGTGCGATTTGGGCGCGATTTGTCGCGCGATTTCGCAGACTGAGGTTTTTAACATATTAGAAACGTGAAGCAACTTGGCGGCGATTTTTGGGAAATCGCATTAAATATCTCACCCGAATCGCACAGAAAATCGCCGCTAGTTTAAACTTGCGACACAAGTTACATTGGAGAGCGCGACAAAAATCGCATCAAAAATCGCATGTGTAAACGGGCCTTTACATTTCAGTTTATGCCATCATTGCGTGCGCCGCAGTAAAACATTTCAAAATCGCAGCACAAACCCGTACATCCGTACATATGCTTTTTCTAACGCACTCACTAGGCAACTTTGTAAAAAACGCCCCTGGCGTAGAGTAAATACGCGAGGAACAACCTCTCCGATAAACGACGCCAGAGTTAATACATATAGTACTAATAAACGAAAACTCGCGAAAGACTTTATTCAGTGGGAAAGTCGGCAAGTTATTCACGTGATTTCTTTTATCAGTATCATGAACAATGAAGTGTTTATACTAAAAATAAAACAGAAACTCGTAGAAAACTCGGCTAGTTAGTCACGAGATTTCGTTTATTAGTATAAACACGAATATTATTTTGAGAAAATTTATACTACACTGATGAGTTTTCGTTTTATTAGTACTAAATGCACAAATCAATGACTTCGTCATTGTCAGTAGTACCCCCCCCCCCCCCCCCCCCCCATTGTCAGACCTCTCGTAGGTAACCAGCTTTGCTTTGCATTTTAGGGCTATTCTCATTCGCGTGAAAGCCGCGAGATAACAACTATTGGTGTAACGATTAATCGGATTCTCGATTAATCGCGATTATGACCATTCGGTTCGATTCACGATTCTTTGCTTCCACGTTTCGATTTTGTTTCGATTTTTGCATACCTTTTCCGGTGTACCCTCAATTGAGTTATTATATTGTGAAATCAGAATTCAAAACTCTTTAAAATCTGCGTTTTTGTGGTTCGGGCGCCATTTTGTGTTGCAAGGTAAAATTGCTGCCTTTCTACCATGTACAACACGCTCATTGTCACGTTCTCAAACATGACGACGACCGACCAAGCAAACGTGATTTTGCCTGCATCTTTTAGATCAACTGTGTGGAAATATTATAGTTTTCCGGCTAAAGACGGTACAACAGATAAGTCTAAAATTATCGATGCAAGAAACATTTGCATAGTCGAATCGAAATATTCGAAATCGAAAGGCAATAATCGAAATCGAATCGAATCGCAAGGAATATGAATCGTTACACCCCTAACTGGATTGTTTCTACAAGTTTCCCCACCCTCCTTCCCTTAATCTCACCCTATGCCTTATGCAAACATTTTTCACCCATATCTTGTCCTTCATAAGGCATAGAGTGGCTTTTATGCGAATGTGAATTGGTTACTAGTGGCATCATCTGAGACCCTGGGGCAGTTTGCCGGAGCAGTACGAGACAAGTTGCATGACAATTGTAAAATGTAACACGTGCAACTTGCAACAAATGTTTTTGCGAGACAAGTTGTTAGAATAATTGTTACGTGTAATAGCAGCTTAAATCAGCTCGCCATCAATTAAAGCATTGAAAAGTGCCCACAACTTGAGGGTTTTATTAAAAAATAAAACACAAACAGCGGTGATAAACATGGTAAACCAACGCATTTTTATAACAAACTTGACGTTTCGTATGTTAAGCAACATACATTTTCAAAAGTAACCGTTATAGTGCCAGTTTACCATGTTTATCTCCGCTGTTTGTTTTATCTAGTAAGTTACGATGGCCTAAGAACGAGAGTTTCGATATGGTTTTATTCAGCTTTACAAACCTGGAGGGAACTGGATTTCACCTGATGTTTTAAGTCATTTTGATATTATAAGGCGATGTTACACGGGGCGATTCGCAACGTTTTTTAGCGCAACATGGGTGCATGGACGATTTTCTTTGCAATGTTTTCGTTGCGAGTTTTTGATTCAGCGTCAAGAAAATTGCAACGCAAAAACCCGAAGCTTGCTCAAGTTGTTTCGTGTAACATACCTGTCGTTAATTTTGTTGCGCTAAAAATCGTCGTTGCGAATCGTCCCATGTAACATCAGCTTTATTAATAAGGAATAGTTTAGTTGTTAATATAGATAGGCTGAACCTAACAGCGTCGCTCTCTGAACAGAAAGCCGATGATAAGCTTAACTAAGGTGAAAGGTTGGAAGCACAAGAACTAGATTGACGACCGGCTATTTCTCAATTTTAGCAATTCTCAAAAACAGTATTACGCGACCGTCTGCACAGTACATTTAGACCGTACAAAAGTCCACAAAAACAACTTTTTCTCGGTCCTAGAATAACTAGTATGACTTATTTCCGAATAAAATACACCTGTTGCGTATCAAAAATTGCCCGAGAAACTGATTTGTAAATTAAAATTGCAAAAAATACACAAACATATTTGCATAAGGCCACGCGAGTGAAGTTAGAACTATAAAATCCAAGTCTTGTTTTGTTCACATAAAATCGCTTTTCAAGCCTATGTAATGAATGAACAAGCACACGAAAATGGACAACACAATCTTCTTTCGAAAAAATTTATCCAAATCTCCATAGGTTTATGTTTAAAAGCAAAACACGAACCATTAATAGCGCATCGAGGCCGAGCTGTAGTCTTCAATGAAAGAAATCATGAAACGATTAAATTTGAGCGCGTTTTATAAACAACTTTCCAAAACTAACAAGACACAACGAAAAAGTCAATCAGAGATTGATATTAACATAAATTCCCATCGAAAAATGTAATTTGTTTTACCTTTAAGAAATTATTTACATCTCAGCTTCTTCAGTTCTGAAATCCGAACTGACAAACATCTCCCCGCATTGATTAAAACGTATGAAGTTCCTCGAAGCAGGATTTTATCCCTGAAAGCTCCTCTTTTTCCACTATAGCAGCTTCTGAGTATCCCTTAATATCCCTGTCTTGAGTAGCAAACCGCGAAAAAAATGCAGGGAAATAACGACTGTAACTTGACTGGTTTTCTCCGCTGAACACAGCAAAAGATCAAAGTGTTCTCCCAGCTGACCTGGCATTCGGCCGTGTAACCGCGCGAAAAACAAAGCCTTGCTTTAGTTTCAAAATTGCTAAGATCCCGGATGTTGTGTGGCGTCATACGCGTATGTTTTGCGACGTCATACGCGCCCGCGAGCTAGGCCTGCCCAACGGCACATGGACCGACGCCGCCCACGAAACAAGCCGCTAGCCATGACCATGAAAAATGACGGGCATAGGTTCTACGAGTATGGGACTAAAAATTTATGCTGTTTTATGCAGCAGGCATAAGCTCGCATGAAATCTTTAAAATTAAACAAGAACCTAAAAATAGAGAACGAACTTGCTGTTGTATGATTTTGTGGTTCAATCTCACTTCTCAAGTTCTTGATAAGGAGACAACATTTGCGCTAACGTGTTCCGTCTGGCGTACATCGAAACTACATTGCGAGGTAGTTGCAATCATGCTAAGAGTAAACATGATTTGCGCAATGCGCCGCTTGATGTAAACACTTTTTACAGCGAATCATGTTTCATTCGTGATCAGACTTGATTGGGATTGGGTGATTAGAGGGAGCGGGGATTGGGACGGGGGCTCCCTCCCCCACCCTATTATTGGCCCTGCAGCACTATATGCCGTGTTTTGCCCAAACCCAGTAGCGACGTTATCGGAAGTCGAGTCGGAAGGGTAAGGAGCTTTAAGTTGGTCTACGTTCTAGAGTTAATCAAAAAACAGAGTCGCAATCAGAATCGTTGGATCAGAAGGTTTACTTTTTCTCTTCCGATTCCGCTTCCGTCATTTTGATTTCCATGAGATCTTTTAAAGCTGTCTTGATTCCGATCCTGATGCGCTTCCATCGCTTCCGTCCGACCTCAGATTAAAAATATATATATATATACGGTGATATGTTTTTGGATAGTTTCTTGTTACTAAATTAGAATACTGATTAGTATTTCAGTCATGATTGTTTTCCTGGTGCACAATTTCTTGAAAAAGGAGAATGTTCTGAGGACAAGGTTGCTTCACCTTCGAAGGAAACTCGGTAAAAAGACAAGCGACATCAATGGTGAGAACACTCGCCTCTTACCAATGTGGCCTGGGTTCGATTCTCGGAGGCGACACGATATTTCAAACGCCATATGTGGGTTGAGTTTGTCGTCTAGAAACACGACCCCACAAGCAAGATTTTTGCTTTTAACTTTTATCGTGTATAAATAAAGGATGTTGTTGTTGTTGTTGTTGCTGTCTTGTTCCGAAGGTTTTTCTCCGGGTACTCCGGTTTTCCTCCCTTCACACAAACCAACATTTTAAAATTCCAATTTGATCAGGAAAGGGGAGAAGTAAGAGCCACCTCCTGGATTCCGCTGAAATTCTTATTTATTTATTTATTTATTTATTTATTTAATTTCTTTATTTCTTTATTTCTTTATTATTTAAGTAGATGCATTGCACCTCTTTTTTCCTAACTAAACTACTATTTAATATCAATAAACTACAAAATGGCGACTCCAGAGGTTTCGTTTCCGTTCCGTCCTTCCTTTTCGTTTCATCTCTTTGTGAATTTATTTGAACTTTGAAATTTTGTTGTTTATTGGATGGGCCTTGAATTTGTCCGACTTCCTGTACGCCGCAATGGTAGGTAGCTCCTAACAAAAGAATAATAAAGACAGAACATTTTTGGACTTAAGACAGAGTTAAAAAAATAGCCTGCGTAGCAGTTTGCGCGTTACCCCGGGGGGCTCGCTCGCGTCCTCGAAATTTCGCCCTATAAATGAACCGGTGCCCGCTACCCCCGCTAGTTAAAAGAAATCTGGTGGTATAAAGTAAAAAGTTGGTCACTTTTGAATTAATTTGCTGTTCCCGGGCCTGCGATTACTACTTCTGGATCTACAGTGTACTTTTACTGACGGAACATTTATGTTATTTATTGTTTATTGGGGTCTCTGTGTCTCACAGGGACAAGCCATTAAATTCCACCAGCCTCAGATTCGACCTAAAAAATGAACACAGTCACCAAATTTAGCCCAAATGGGTTCTTAATCTACTAGGGTCTTTTATATGCCAGGGTTTGCACTGCATGAAATAGGGCAAGCAGGGTTGCAGACTTTTTTTTTTACCTCAATCCGGTCTCGATATTCCTGAAAAGTAAAATAAAAACCTGTATTAATTACAACTGGTTAGAAAATCATCACAGATAGACAGCACTGTGTGTACAAGTACAGCTGTACATGACAGGGCCGTAGCCAGAAAAAAGTAAGGACTGAGGCAATATCCATGGTTAAATTCCCTGCTTAGCTATTTAGGGTCTTTATGATGACTACGTTTAAACAAAACACTGGGATCACAACTAAGGCAAGTGCCTCGGTTTGCCTCATACTGGCTACGGCCCTGCATGAAGAAGTTTTTGTTTATTGAAGGAGGAAGTCTGGCAGTAAATGCAATTCCATCAGGGATTTAAGGTGAATATATGGCATCCTGTTCTATTATTGCATGGCCTATGAATACTACATTTACTGTACCATACCTTGATGTTGCTATGGAGATCCAACAAAGAAGGCTCCAAAAACAGATGTTGGTCTAACACTTCAAACAAGATGAAGTCAACAAATGAGATCTGCCAAATGTTTACAATAAAAACAAAATACAGTCAATTTAACTTCTGTTCAGTAAACACCTAATTAGTAATAGATAAACCCTGCAGATAACCCAGACAACAGGAGAGTTGGTTAATGTAAATACATTTAGTGGTCTTTTAAGATTTCATCTACTGACTAAAAAGTGTGAATTAATAATAATTTATACCTTGCTAACAGCATAAAAAAAATCAGCTTCACCTTAAATATAGCATTCATTTGAATGGCCACACCTCAGACAGAGGATTTCATTTAAAATCACTTTGTACAGCAATATAAACAGCACCATAGGAAAGTACTGCTCAGTAGCTTTCATTTGATTCAGGTCACATTTGGGGATTTTATCCACATACCCAAACTTTAGGATCACCTTGACCACAAGCATTAAGTAATAACTGTCAGTATTATTAGGGCCCATAACCTAAATTTGTCATTGAAATATATAATTCACCTTATCTCCAGCTAAGAACTTCCTGTCTCCCAAAAAGTCAGAAAACTGTTTAAAGGTGGGCTTAACGTCCTTGATGTAGCCCTCTTTTAGTTTTTCCTGTGCAGGGAAAAAACTAGCAGTGAGTTATAACAACAGTCAGCTCTCTCACAACAGTCCCCAGGAAGGACACAACACTAAGTCCACTCTAAGGCGCAGGTTAGTGGTTGGCTGGTTATCCTTTCGAAAGTAACACATGCCTGAGGTCAGTTTTATTTTGCATCTGATTCAGTGAATTGTAGGTCAACATAACCACAGGGAGGTTTACTGACTGATTCATGCAAATGTATGCAAATGTTTGCAAATGTATTTAAATGTATGTAAGTGAATGCTAAATTACTCGGGTATGTACAAATGTATGCAAATGTTTGCAAATTGAATGTTTGTAAAACTACTGTACGTACAAGTGAAAATATACTTACAAAGTCTGGATCATAAGTCACGCCAAAGAAGTAGTTGCGCCAATCCATGAGCTGTTTGTCGGAAGAGCACACACAAAAATATAATTATATTGACCTAGCTAATGTCTAAACAATTGCTGCAGTCACCAAGGCTTCCTCACCAAATACAGTGTATGGTTATATTTAGGTTTTGGGTTTTGAAACAAGGTTTCAGCCATAAGGTTGCCCGGATGGACACTCACTAGTCTTTTTAAAAGAACTTCATGGTTAATTCACCTATTTTTCAGCTTTGTGGGGGAGTTGTAGGCCTCCTGGAATATACAATTTTCACTTTCTGGCTAAAACATTTTATTAGGGGGTGGTTTATACATGTGAATATTTGCATAAAAATAAAAATAAATAAATCACTTTATTTAAGTGTTAAATTATTTAGCGCGCAAGCACTAATTGGGGACGCTAAATATAGAAACAAATATTGCAAACAGAACATAACACGTTAAAAATCCCAACTGGCAGGAGGCAAACCAGTTGGCTATTTTACAAGCGAGGCCGAGCTAGGAGTTTGACTCGGGACTACCTTGTAAAGAGAATTATTTTATATGAAACTCCAAAAAGCAGTTGATTTCCATGCAAGAGCTATAGAATCCCAGAGGTTAAAGATGGACTGTTTTTATGTCCACAGACCTAAAAGCCTTTAATGTTTCTTATTGTTACAAATCCAAAAAGGTTTTTCAACCTGACCTGATTTTCTGCAATATCTACCCGAACTTTCTCTGCTTCAGTGGAACCACCTTAAAATTGACAACATTTTTAAAAGTAATTTAATTTCTATACATGTGTATTTGGTAAATTTAAAAGTTTAACAAAAATATCAAATTAATATATACGTCCACTTACACAAGTCATGCAATCTTGCAATGTGACGCAATATCTAAAAAGTTAATTAATAATAGTAAATAATTATATATTATATAAATTTAGCTCATTATTAATAAATTCAATCACAGAGACAATTTGTTTGGTGAATTTAAAGGTTCGGGATCACTGAATGGAAAGGCGATAAAGTGAAACTACAAAATATGGGAGGTGGCAGTCCCTCAAGGGATAAATGATTACAACATGGAAAAAAATATGTTTAGAAAGTTCCTTTCCCCTCATCCCCTTCCCGGACCTCCAAGTTCGAGAGCTTGCTCATTGGTTATGAGAGTTAACTTAATACCCTGATCAGTACATGTATATCGTTTTCAAAATCATCCCCCCTCCACCCCAATATTTGCATGGAGAGCTTATCTTAAATTATTTCTCATGCAACACATTGAAAAGACACTGTTGTCTTTTCCAATTTCTACAATATTACTCATCTATAGTGTTCAATTGTTACCTGATATTGCTAGAGACTATTCATGCTTTTAATTATAATATTAAACTTCGGACAAAACTAATTCCAACAAGAACATGGCATGGCTGAGAGAAATGACCAAAGGCAGCCATGCACCAACACTGTCCATATAAAAAAAAAATTAAAAAATAAAGAATTATTTATGCAAACTTGCAGTTAATAAAAGTTATATAATTATGAACATCTATTCAGTGGTTTCAATTAGAAATTAATGTAGAAGTTATTTAATACCCTCAATCATTATAAAAAGCCAATTAAATCACTTACTGCATTGCTTTGGGTAATTTTGACATCTCCATCAATGAAATAAGGAAGCTTTATATGGGAGTTAAAGGAAGAAAAGAAATCTGTTAACAAAGAAGTTACGCAGAAGTTTCTTACAACACATGATCCTCTATACCTCCAATAATTTTTACACAAAACAAAAAAAAATGCCTTTTCAAGAATTGGTGCTACATTTAAACTGTGGAGTGAGATACCATATGCTCTCTGAGAGAACTACAGTGAAGTAGTCCAAAAATTGTTCAAAAACAGAATTCAAAATATACTTCTGAGTGTTCTCGAAGATTCCTTTGTTGACATGCATACACAGCATTATATTTCTAAAGCTAAATCCTCAATAACAAAAGTATCATCTAACAATTCTATATTAATCCTCATTCCAATCAACCCTGTTGTAAATCTTATAAATAAATATACTATACATTGTAAATCTTTCTTTCTTTCTCTCCCTTTTGTTTTCTCTTTTTGTTTTCATTACCACAATTGTATATTAAATATAAAATAAAGAATTTGTGGAGTAATTAAACTTAAATAGACAGGCCCGCCAAGACTAGCACTAGAGCTACCTGGAGTCCAGTCCAACTGTAACAAGATAAATTGATAGATTGATTTTTTTTTATTATTTTATTTATTTTTTGTTATTTATTTATTCAAGTGAAAACTATACATCATTGTAAAAGTTAAATGAAAGGACAACACACAACACAAAAAAGAAAAAAAAAAAAAGAAAAAAAGCTAGTCTATGATAACTACCCTGAATAAGCTACTTATCAAAGGCTTCCTATACAATATTTCCAATTAAGCTGATAAATTGATAGATTGATTGATTGTTGTTGTTGTTCCAAAAACGGGTTTGGCAGAACACAGGATAATATGGTGATCCTTTCATGCATATAATCAAAGGCTCCTCTCTCCTAAGCATTTTACTCACCCCCCCCCCCCCCCACACACACCTTACATCCAACTCCCCACCCTCCCCTCCCTCCCATGCCATCTCCATTAGACTATTGAAAAAGTAGTCGCTAAGGAAAGGTGGTCGCACATGGGCATTCAACTGAATTTAAAACATTTTTGATAGCATGATAGCAAACTTAAAAGACATATTGAGGACATGTCAACACAAAACATGTCTTTAAAAAGTATTCATGTTTTTTTTTTTTTAAGTTTGCTATTTTATTTTATTGCTAACAAGATAATATTTAAAACATTCTTCTTTGTGCACTTACATTGGGAAAATCCAACCCCAGTGTGAACTTCACTGAAAGCCAGCACTCCCTGCTGTAGTCAGGAGCTAAAAGTTATAGTAAGCTCAGATTAATTTACAGTCAAAACTAGTCAAGTTTACTTGCCTAGAATGAATATTACCATTTGATTTCATTGATTAGTGTACTAGAAATACGTGTCTCGCAGAACCTCGCGAAGCTCGGGCGAGGATGCACTGCAAAATTTTAGCGATGTGGGAGGGAGAGATGGAATTTCTGATTTAATTGGAGAGGTTGGGTTGCTTGCTGGCAATGGCCCCAAAATTTAAAGTTGAGAAGTTTTTGTTCCCAGTCTCTTCCATTTAAATTGTACTTCCTAAAATAAAATAAAATTAAGGGAGCTGGTGCTGGTCAGCTTTGGGTTTTGAGCTGTGGGTCGCTGTAACTGCTATGGGACTGGATACCAAACAATCCTCAGGCCCTTCCTGGCCTTCATGACCAGTTAGCCCCTTTAAAAATCTCGAAATCAAAATTAATTTGTTGATGTACATTCTGCTTACTGGTGACTCAATACAGTTCACATACCCAGATATTACCACTGTAACAGTGAATTTCCACAGAGAACTCATGTTGAAGGTGATCAAGTTCTCAATTTGCGTAATCTATGTACTTGCTCGTACACTGATACTGTGAGGAGATTTAAGATACTGATCACCGTTCCAATAATAAATGTGAAGCAGTAATGTATAGAGACCTGGATGGAGAATTTGTAGGTTAAGACCGGGACTTAGGCCTTCATGACCAGTTAGCCCCTTTAAAAATCTCGAAATCAAAATTAATTTGATGTACATTCTGCTTACTGGTGACTCAACACAGTTCACATACCCAGATATTACCACTGTAACAGTAAATTTGTATTCAATTTCCACAGAGAACTCATGTTGAAGGTGATCAAGTTCTCAATTTGCATAATCTATGTACTTGCTCGTACACTGATATTGTGAGGAGATTTAAGATACTGATCACCGTTCCAATAATAAATGTGAAGCAGTAATGTATAGAGACCTGGATGGAGAATTCGTAGGTTAAGACCAGGACTTAATTAGGCCTTCATGACCAGTTAGCCCCTTTAAAAATCTCGAAATCAAAATTAATTTGTTGATGTACATTCTGCTTACTGGTGACTTGATACAGTTCACATAGCCAGATAACTACAGTGAATTTGTATTCAATTTCCACTGAGAACTCATGTTGAAGGTGATCAGGTTCTCAATTTGCATAATCTACGCACTTGCTCGTACAGAGATTTAAGATACTGATCACCGTTCCAATAATAAATGTGAAGCAGTAATGTTGATGTGTCATGTGTTTACCTACATGTATACAGTTGCTATAGATTAGATGGTCATGATTGCTAATTGAAAATTGTTTTTTGCTAACAAAATGTTTTTATGAAAATCAGTAAAGAGAAATTCTCCTTACCAAACCATTCAAATGTCATTTCTTATTGAACTATTTTATGAAGAATGCTCTAAACTCAAGATACTGTATACGTACATGTATACAAAGCACATTTCACTCACTGTTCATTCACAGACAATCATGTAAATGTTGTATATTTGGGAAATAATTTCTACCTTTGTGATCTGTAGTTTTGATCATTTATCTGTAGTTTGATCATTTCAAAAGTTCGTTAGTGACCTAAGTGAAAATATCAATAAACATCAAATTACGGTGTGTACTATTATTTTTCAGTGTTTGATTATGCTCTCAGTACTTTAGCCACTTAAAATAAAATCTTTTTTTTTGCAAAAGCCGGTGATTTGAGCTACCGTACATTTCTTAATCGCTCTTCTTCTCTGAGCCTTTAATTTCCTGTAATCAGTGTTTGCTTTTCCCTACCGTCTCAGGTATGAAAGACATTCGTAGTAATTGCAGAATACCCTGTCACGAGTATTTAGCTGATCGTGTAATTCTTGCTGCCTCTCGTTGCGTCTACAAACAGAATAATTTTGTCCAACACTTCCAGTCGGTGTCGCCTCTCCTGATCGGTTTCGTTCACAATTCTAATGGCAGCAACCGGTCAAAAGCGTTTTAACCTACAGTGTAGTCAAACAGTGTGCCTGGGCTGTTCGAAGTCCTTGTAATCTATGCTCTCATTGTCTCTTCGTTGCTCGATCGTGCTGAATTTCAAGTCACCGTTCAGCGGAGTTTCGGTGGTTAATTTTCTCGGACAAGGATTTCCAGCCACCTGTTTAATCCAGCGTTGTTGTGTTTGCTGTTCTTTCTCATTTGCATCAGAAATTGGTTGTGTTTAACCGAGAGTAAACATCTTTTCACAGAGTAAGGGTAAACGGCCGCCGGCACGGCCGCCGTGAATAAACACGAGGGTGCGCCATTGTCAACTTTCGCCATTTTTGTTGCCAAGCAACTGCCAGACACCATCAAGTATATATATATATATATATATATATATATATATATATATATATATATATATATATATATATATATATATATATATATATATATATATATATATATATATATATATTTTTTTTAGGTGGGGGTGTGTGGCATGTTTCTTAAAACCCTTATCCTATTTCAGACTAAAATATGTGATTTTCCCTACCCTATTTCAGACCAGACCCTTTAATTGATACCCTATTGCCGTTGCAGCACATACACTCTGATATGTAATCGCAGCTGCCCAGGAACCCCAGGAAGTGCTTCTGTTTGTGTAAATGTTGTAGATTAAAATGATCTCTGGTTAAAATGATTTCAAACTAGTTTAATTTGTACTTTTCTTTGTCTTAGGATTATGCAAATTAATCTGGAACAAAAGAAAATCACAACTAAACTAGTTTGAAATCATTTTGACCTAAGATTCATTTTGAACTACAACATAATCATTTGAGAAGGGCTTCTAATTCCCGAAGTTAATCAAACTGCATTTCACAAGGGATGAAAAAAGTACCTTCTTCTAAAAACCACACCCAATTCTAGACCAGAGTGCGCAAACCACACCCTATTTCAGGCCAAAATGGTCAAAATCTATACCCTATTTCAGACCAAAACGGCTTGAAAACCATACCCTTTAGGGCCACACATACCTATATAGCTTATATAAGGGATTCCCCCCCCCCCCCCCCCGGACATTAGGTACCTTTGCTGAAACATAAAATGGGAAGAACAAACCATAATAAGTTTTTTGCAATTTTTTCCTTGACACTTGGGAGGAAGTTGAAAACATTGGCCAATTTTTTCAAGTTGCAATCCATTTCCATCCGTAGCCAAAGATAACGGATACTAGTAGTTTCTGTACACTGGTAGAGTATTTGATAACAAAACTGGTCAGGACCATTATTTGTAGGTTTCCATTGAAATAAATGTGTTTTTGGCTTTTAAAAGTGATACTAAAAATAGGTGACAATTACATATTAGCCCCTTTAATGCTGCCTGGACAAATGCCTTTTAGATGGCGTTCATTAGATGAGACGGGAATGAACTCAAACCAGTACGAGTAGATTTACACGAGACTCATATCTGAAAGTATGAATTAGCAATAGGCCATTTGCACGATGACGTCATTTGACTACTACTACCAGAATTCATTTCGTTTTTCCTTTCTTATTTAAATTTTGTAATCCCAGTGGGATTTAAATAACAATAGTCCTAATTTGCACTACAAAACAAAAACTGAAGGATTCTGGTAGTAGTAGTCAAATGACGTCATCGTGCAAATGGCCTATTATACATTGTGCAGTTCGATGAAAATGGGGCGTATATGCTAATGAAGCAAAAATTGTAAGCATCAAGGACCATCAAGATTCCTATTCGTGCACTGCACTGAAACCAAGTTGCGTTTGCACGAAATAAGGCAAATATTAAACCTCTTACCATCGCCACATACATAACGCTCATCTTTAAACTCTGTCCCCGTGTAGTGGAGTAAAAGACGAATGGGCTCTGCAAGCTGAGAAATCGAAGAAGGTCAAGAAGTAAGCTTACGTTTTGATACAATGCAAATTTGACACAATTAGCTACGACACTCGTTAGACGGATATTATGGAAATTTAGCCGCCAGAAAATCAGAGAAAGAGAAACCTAGATTCGAAACTGAATAAAAGCTTACCGCACGAGTATCCCAGTAAGCAAGAATTGGAGCCATTGTTTCCACTGCTGAAAAGATCTCACCGATGTCCGAGCTGCCGTCCGGGCATCGACTAGTTTCCAGTTCTATTCAACCCCGCCGGTGGTGGTAATCCCTATACCATCCTAGGAGACCCCAGGGGAATTTTAAGCCCCGTTTACACATGCGATTTTTGATGCGATTTTTGTCGCGCTCTCCAATGCAACTTTTTCGCAAGTGTAAACTAGCAGAGATTTCCTGTGCGATTCGGGTGCGATATTTGCTGCGATTTCCCAAAAATCGCCGCCGATTGCGACATCGCGCGACAAATCGCGCCCAAATCGCAGTGAAATCGCGCCTGTTTACACATGCGATTAGTGCGACAAAAATTTGCACAAAAAATCGCCTGACGGGGACGGGGTGGGGCGGTTGGAAGACTATCCCATGATGCAACGCAACAAGTTACCCGCCACATTTAAAGAAAATAAACAAACTTTTGTAAAATCTCATATTTCGGTGACTCATTTTAAGTTTTTAATTATCGCAGACTTGGGAATCAGGGAAACAATTCGTTGGTAACAGGAAAGAACCACAATCATGTAAGAATTTCATTTATATTTCTTAGTTTTCTCCTCGTTTCTCGTCCTTAGAAAATTTCATTTTCCGTTCTCGCAGCAAAATGGCGATCATCCCCGAAAATACCACGAAAGTTCAGTTGTACCTCCTTCTTAATCAAAGCGTCACTAGCATTTTAAGATAATTAACGTATCCCTTAATATCATAATGACATAAAACATCAGTGAAATCCAGGTCGCTCCAGGTTTTTCAAGCTTAATAAAACCATCAAAGTGTGGGCACTTTTCAATGCTTTAAATTGACGGCGAGCTGATTTTAATAGGGAATTCGCGCGCGTTAGGCTGTTAGCAGAGTTGAATCAGAATATGAAAATTCTTTGACGAATAAAACGAATTTAGACCTAAGCAAGTTCAAGTAAATCAGTATAAAAAGGGTTAGATTTTATTTCCAAAAACCGTCTTAAACAAATGATCGCGGAAAAAATCTTGGTAAATGCCTCGGTGCTGAAAGCTCAAATCGGTACAAAATACGCAGCAAAAAAACAAGCTAGAGTTACAGTTTGTCCTGGTGTTGACACCAGAACTACTGTGTCTAGCTAAAACCGTGGATAAAACAAATAGCTATTAAGAGAAGAACTTTTTCCCAAGGGTTTTCAGTTTTTTAGAGATCTTATTTAGTTATCTCAGTGCTAAAGTGACTTCATATGCGTGGCACGCAGTTGGCAGGCTCACGCGTTCAAGCGCGCGTAAATTTTGTTCGACACGATTCTTGCAAAGTGGCTTGGATGTTAAAACTTCGTTTTTTTCTGTCATCCCTTGAACAAATCTTCGAAAGCATGTATCTGTTCGTTGCAAGAGAAGTTTTCTTGACATTACAAATCCTACCGGTTCAGCAGTGACGACGAAATTATTATTGAAATTATTGAAGGATCCAGTTGGTGACACTGCTTGGGCCTCCCTTGCAGGTACACTGCTAATGTGACGAGACAAAAAGTGACAATAGTGTTTGATCACCCCGTCTCTTAGACTCCTTTATTTTTAACCAATCCCCCTTGTTCAAATCCTTTAATTTTGGAGGAGTGAACCCCCGCCAGTCTCTCCTCCCCCGTCCCCGTCCCCGTCCCCATTCCTAATTTTATTTTGGTGACGTCATTTTCAGTAACAATAAAGGTTCCACCAGTTAAAGTACACTGTAGATCCTGTAGTAGTAATCGCAGGCCAAAAGAACAGCAAATTAATTCCAAAGCGATCAACTTTTGACTTTATATCACCAGACCTTTTTTTAACTAGCCGGCGTAGCGGGCGCCGGTTCACTTATAGGACGAAATTTCGAGGACGCGTGCGAGAGAGGAGTGCGCAAACTGCTACGCAGTCTTTTCTTTAACTCTGTCTTAAGTCCAAAAATTTCAGTTCTGTCTTTCATATATTCTTTTGTTAGGAGCTACCTGCTATTGCGGCGTACAGGAGTCGGACAAATTCAAGGCCCATCCAATAAACAACAAAATGGCAAAGTTCAAATAAATTCCGAAAAGGAAGGATGGAACAAAAAGAAACCTCTGGAGTTGCCATTTTGTAGTTTATTGATAAATATTATTTTAGTTAGGAAAATAGAGGTGCAATGCATCTACTTAAATAATAAATAAATAAATAAATAATTTCAGCGGAATCCACGAGGTGGTTCTTACTTCCCCTCTTTTCTGATCAAATTAGAATTTGTAAATGTTGGTTAGTTCAACTTTGTGTGAAGGAAAGGAAACCGGAGTACCCGGAGAAAAACCCTCGGAGCAAGACGAGAATCAACAGCAAACTCAACCCTTATATGGCTTCGCCACATTGGTGAGAGTCGAGTGCTCTCACTATTGCACCTGATCCCTGCTCTCTTCTACTTAACAATGATGTCGCTTGTCTTTTTACTGAGTTTCCTTTGAAGGTACAGTGAAGCAACCTTGTCCTCTGAACATTGTTCTTTTTCAAGAAATAGTGCACAAGGAAACCAATCAAGACTGAAATACTTCAGCATTCTAATTTATTGCCAAGAAACTATTCACAAAATTATCACCGTATTTTGTTTTAATCTGAGGCCAGACGGAAGCGATGGAAGCGGATGGGAATCGGAATCAAGACAGCTTTAAAAGATTGAGTGGAAATCAAAACGACGGAAGCAGAAGCGGAATCAAAAGAGAAAAAGGAAACCTTCTGATCCACCCGATTATGTTTGTGACTCTGTTTTTTTGATTAACTCTAGAACGTAAGGCTCCTTACGCTTCCGACTTCGACTCGGCTTCCGATTAAGTCGCACTGGGTAGGGCGACCCCGTAGCTGTCCAAACGATGTCTGTGATTGGCGAACGATACAATTGATATATCACTTGAACAATGCCCGTATCCCTAATCCCTATCCCAGCGGGACAAATCTATTGTTTTCTTAGCGAATCACGTACAGACATCGTTTGGACAAGTGCAGGACTACCCACTGGGTAGGAAAAGGTTGGGCCTTTGCTAAGAGATCTGGGCTATTGGCCAATCGTTGGGAAGAAAAGACAATGGCAATCGTTTTTTAAATTCCTCTTAAAGTGTATGACAGTGATTTGTTTGTTTGCTTAATCGAATCTACATGATGTTCTGATAAGAAAATGGAAAAAAAATCGATACCGATTTTTCTTCTCTGCGTTGTAGCCGTCTAAAAACGTGAAATTTCACTTCCGGTGTGTTACAAAACCGCGCAAGAAGAAAGACTGGAAATAGTCCGCTGTGACGTCAATACAGGAATGCCGGTGTCGAGATTTCTCAGTTCCTTACCTTTTTTGATGCGCCCTGAGGAAGAAACATGGTTATATTAAGGTGTGTTGTCTATGGTTGTAGCAACAGGCACCAAAAAACGGCGGAACTGAGAAATCGCGACACTGGCATTCTTGTACTGACGTCACAGCGGATTATTTCCAGTCTTTCTTCTTGCGCGGTTTTGTAACACACCGGAAGTGAAATTTCACGTTTTAAGACGGCGGAAACGCGGAGAAGGAAAATCGATATCGAAAATTTTTATCCATTTTCTTATAAAAACATCATGTAGATTCGATCAAGCAAATAAAAAAATCACTGTCATATACGCTTTAAGCTAGTAAGAGCAAAAAGTCATGTCCAGTCCCCTGCTAGTAATGCTAGTCATAAAACAAAAAGACGACTCTCCCCACTGGGATAATTGTGACGAAAATGTCACCGGAAGATGTGTCTCCCCTATTTTTATTAAAAGCCGGGACAGAATTAAAAATTCGCCAGGCTTCTCTCGCATCTAGGCGTATTGTCTCGTTTTATTTGCCGCTTATTTTTCGGCTCCTTCATCCACGCTGAAAAACTCTGTCAAAATCGCACGATCACTGTTCAAAAGTAAATAAGCTTGACAACGAACTTTGCAGTTTTCGCTCAAGTTACAATACAACATATGAGAGCAAATTATCAAACTTCTCCATAGAGTAATGGCCTTTTCTTTTTTTCGTGTAGTTCTTGTTTGTTTATTAGGCCGGGAACTTTTAAGCAAGAACTAAGGCCCTGTATAAGTATACGTTTACGTTCGTAAACGCATATTTTTTATGCGTTTAGGCCTCCCGTCCGCACGTAAACGATGGAAACAGCCACACTAAACGGATATTATCGAAAACGCTCTCCAAGGTGGATATTTTCGAAAACGCCGTTTACCCGTTTACGTGTGGACAGCGTAAACGGATATTTTCTTAAACGCTGATGTCACAGATTCGGACCCAGTCCACAAATAAAGAAAATAGAGCAGATATCCAATATGGCGGACGGTCTGACGCATGCTCAATGCAGATTTGAAGCGTTTACGTATCGTTTTAGCGTTTACGTGTGGACAGGTGAAAACGAATCGTAAACGATGGATGGCTTGGTGTGGACGGGAGCGTTTTAGATGAAGAAACATAAGTTTAAGAACGTAAACGTATACGTGTGGACGGGGCCTAAAAGCAACCACGACCGCGACGACAGCGAGAATGGCACAAAACAATGGTTTAAATGAGCGAAAACAATGACTCTGCACGTGCGTTTTACTTTTGGTACATTTCCTTGCCGTTACCCACAAAACAACAACGTCAAATGATATTAAAATTATAGGTTTTGTGGACTGAAAGTCAACATACGACGGTTAATTTTCCTTCCTCTAGCCGTTTGAAGTTAAAATCCCTCTGTACAAATTCAGCTTCTGGACAATCCAGTCACATAACATTAGACAAACTAAACAAATTGGAACAATTCATTGGAACGCAGTTTAAAATAGCGCGAATTCTTTTTCTGAAGTGACGTTTTCCTTGGCGCCGCCGTCATCGTTGCTTGAACTCCCTTAAATATTTTTTTGGAAAATCAAAACCGTCACTTTGCTCCACACAAAAAATCCCCGAACAACTTGGTTTCCAGGTTTCTGGCGCCAACTTAGGCCCCGTCCACACGTATACGTTTACGTTCGTAAACGCTTAAGTTTTTATGCGTTTAGACCTCCCGTCCACACGTAAACGACGAAAACGGTTACCCTAAAAACGCTCTCCAAAGTGGATATTTTCGAAAACGCCGTTTACCTGTTTTCGTGTGGACAGCGTAAACGGATATTTCCGTAAACGCTGACGTAGATACTACTTATCTACGCATGATCAATGCAGAATTTTAGCATTTCCATGTGGACGGGAGGCCAAAACGCATAAAAACGTATGCGTTTACGAAAGTAAACGTATACGTGTGGACGGGAGCGTTTTAGATAAAAACATGCGTTTACGAACGTAAACGTATACGTGTGGACGAAAAAATGAATTTACTCAAGTTTGATTGAGCAAATATGTAGCAAATTTAGGCCTCTAAATTTGAACCAAATTTGCACTGGGTGTGAAGTGAATGTAAACATACATCTTTGCTCACGTCGTGCAAATTGTGCGCAAATGTGGTGTAAATATACATCTGGACAAAATTTACTATATCTTTGCTACCCCAAGCAAATGTCATATTTGCTCATCTTTGCCATGCCGAGCAAACATAAAGGAAATGCGGTATTTACCATCTTTGCTTTCTTTGCAAATAAAGTGCAAACATCAATGAGTTTGATTTGTTGCAAATATGGGCAAAGTTGTGGAAATGTAGTCTTTACTACATGTTTACTATTGTTTTGTCACCCATGTAAATTCATTTTTTCGTCCAGTGTTAGTTCCAATTTAGACCCCCATGAGGACTGTTCACCTTTTGCTTCCATATACATGTATGGAGATGGACACAAATACGTCTTACGAGCCTCGCACGATTGTTCGGATTTGTTTCCTATCCAGTGGATTTATGAGTTAACACCGTGCACTTAGCGCCCGCGCCTGGGATTCGAAGAAAACGCTTGGTTACCAAGGCTTAACCAATGCTGGCGCTATTTATGAATCGAACATAAGCGTTCTACAAGCTTTGTCCACAAAAATATATGGGTAGAAACGATCAGAAAAGACACAGGACTACTGAAATGTGAGTAATTTACGTCTTTTTTTCATTTTAAAGAGTTTTTTTTATTTAACATTATAATACATTATTTACAGTACATTACTTACTAATACAACATTAGCGTAAGTAATGTACTATAAATAATGTATTATATAGTACATTACTTACGCTAATGTTGTAATTAAACTTTATTTTAGGAGTTTACCAGTAATATTTTTTATTCAATGAATCGCGCTTTACGGTAATGCTGTAATGTGCGCAAGTTAAAATTTGTAAAACGTGATTTTGTGTCCAAGTTTGCTCCTCGAGAAGAACACAAAGCAAGTTGATTTCACCACTCACTGATCCGTCAAAACGTCTATGGTGTCATATCCGAAGTCGATTTTTTTATTTCAACTTTAATTGAAAGTTATTAGCTTTTAAAGGAGTAAAATTGTCCATGTTAGAATTTGAAGCCTCATATCTTCCATATATGACAATCTACAATACACCTACAATCTCGAACAGAACTGTTGAGACTCTTAGGCAAATTGTGAGCATTTCTTAGTATTTAAAAGGAATTATCATATCTACCTCCCCCTACCCCCCACAAAACAATGTTGTACAAACTCAAAAAGTGTCCCTGGTCTCTGAGCAACCCTTCTAAATCAACATTGAACGGAGGAGGGAGAGGACGGCTTCGATAAATGTGATTTTTGACAGGATATTACACTAACGGTTGCCTTGCGTGCGGAAACACTATACTGTCTCAACGGGTTCTGTCCGAGATTGTAGTTTACCTCCCTGCCGTGTCATCTCATGAAATTCTTTATCCGCGCTGAATTCTTGGACACAAAATTGATTGTTTTTACGCTTCCGAAGGCTTCCCGAGCAAACACGAATGCAAAAATATATTTATGGTAATTTTGCTAATTTTAATCCATGATTATTGTCAACACTTTATGCAGAAAGAACAATGCGTTGCAAAATAGTGTATTTTACCAGACAGCGCTTTGCACGTGTAGTTATTGATGCAGAAACATTACGGAGCCTGTTCGTGAATATTTCGCGCATTTTCGGTATTAGCCGTCGCACTTCGTGCATACTTTTTTCACAAATGCATACTGATGAGCAGAACCTGTCCCTCGCGACCTTAACCAAGACGCGTGTGTATGTCAGGCGTGCTTTAACTGAAATATATTTAACTTAGTTGTTAATTTCTGAAAACAAGCAACACCTTTCGTGTCAGAAATCGAATTATGATTGGCAAATGTCAGTGTGCATTTTAGTCGTGCTTTAACTTCAATTTAACTTAATGAAATGGTTTGTTCATTTCTGTGAACAAGCAACACCTTTTCTGTCAGAAACCGACAGACAACTGCACTGGCCAATAATCCTCAGTTTGAGGGATGGCCGTTTTGGAAAAATAAATAAATGATTGACAAATCTTCTTGTAGATGGAGCAAACCAGATTTTTCTTGCCAATTTCACCTGGCTCTTCACTTCCTTGCCGTTAATTCCCACGAATGCTATGTCGAATTCACTTTTGTTGAGAGGATCCTGAATTTCTCCGTCCGTGATCACAGGTGCACCTGGAATGTCAGGAATCTTGATTTCGATTCCGTGCCTGAGTAACATGTCACTGTCCTTTTCACTTCCAACGCCGTCTGGAATGCCATCAAGCTGCACCACCTTCGCCAAACAAAATTAACAAAAAACATTTATTTAGTACTTTATTATTTATAATTAAAAATTTTAATGTTTTGACAAAGGACCTTACATTTGCAAACAAAAACCACGCTAAAACAACAGCAGCACTTATGCCAACATGAGACCGAGCTCGACGCACGCTTTACCAAAAGCACAACCACAAGCCCAAGGATCAAGATATTTTTTTATGCTTTTACTTGAAGATAATCAAAAGATAGCTAGTATAAAGTAGAATTTATTTTGCTTCTAACCTACTTTAATGACATTATAAATAAGATAACTGGAAAATTAAAAAAAAAAAAGCACATAACACTTTTTATTTCTTTGTGAAACATTTGTATGGCTGAAGCAGAAGCAGATCTCCGCATACTATATTTCTGTTTGGGCAAACGGGTTCGTGAACGGTTGCGAAGTTACTACAGATCCTTTCGAGGTAGAATTGGAGATCATTTTCCACCAAAATTATTATCCTACGCAGCATCAATACGGAGCACAATAGGTTTTACCAGATAAAATGGCTGGAAACGGCGTTTTTTTGTACAGAATTTCGAAGATCAATTATTACCTGAAAGAAGTCGGGGTTCTTGGTCGGAACATGGAACAAGAAGACATTTTCCTTGTCTCCGTACATGAAGTAGGAACTGTGTTCATGGTACTCGTGGTTGTCAAAATGCTCGTAACGTGGAACATCCATGATCTTCATGTTTGGGCGCATAAATGGGTTGTTGCCGTCGTCAGAAGGCAGGCCAACGAAACAGTCGAACTCTTCTAACTCGCCTGAGTACCCTGTATCCTTGAAGAAGACGTCGTGAAGTCTTTGCTGTTTGCTTCGGAACACAATTGGTGGAGCTCCATTGCTCGCCTTCAGTAGCTTCTTCTGCGTCATGATGTACTTCTCGGCGTCGTTGTTACACAGGAATTTGAACTTGACAATTGTTTCGTACTGCTTCGGCACTTTGTTGAAGTCTCCTGCATAATACGCGATCACTTCATTCTGTTCATTGACAATACCAGTGCTTACAAAGTTGTGAAGTGCGATAGGATCGGTGACCTAAAAGGAGTTGGATCAGCGCAACTTTATTATGATACAACGGTGAAAATGTTGCTAAGCATGGTTGGTTAAAACTTCTCTCGAAATAAAACCTGTTTATCTTTGGAAGTAATATGAACCACCAACTTTATAAAACAAGAGGCTACCAGTAGCCTATACTCATGCGCTTGAGTAAGAAGGTTTTAAGGTTTATTTTAAATGGTTATGCACCCTTCAACGAATTTTGCGTGACACACATTGCACCATCACTCAAGACATGTTGATTGAAGCTACCAATTTTTCTGTACTCGCTTTGAATCAGTTTAATTTATTGATTCCCGGTCATACCCACACTAGTATAATACTTCCCAAACCGTGAATTATTTCTGTTACATTGGGTTATTCCACAAAGAATCCCCCCCCCCCCCCCCCCAC
The DNA here is from genome assembly GCA_022457155.1 of Cladopsammia gracilis. NCBI lineage: Eukaryota > Metazoa > Cnidaria > Anthozoa > Scleractinia > Dendrophylliidae > Cladopsammia > Cladopsammia gracilis. The sequence goes on along the minus strand of JAJGOT010000763.1, from coordinate 34,643 downwards.
CGAAGGATGGCAAGATTGTTTGAGCCCTCCTCCTCCGCCCGGATTTTCTGGCCCGCTAGACCCTCCTCTCCCTAGACTTCCAAGCCTAGAGACCCCTCCTCCTGCCCGGATTTCCAATAAATTTTTGAAGCCCTAAATTTACAGGTACTGAAAAACAATACATGTAATCGGATTCAGGAGATTCTGCTTTTATAATATCAAAACTCTGGTGATGAGCGCTATAAATTGGTGAAACATTTTAAAAATAAATATTTCGTGACGCATCATGAAAAAAATATATATATATTTCCTTATAATGAAAATGTCTTTCCCTTGAATAAAACAGTTAAACGCATATCAGAATTCAGTGATTTTCTGCTTCCGGAAGGCTTGGCGATTTATTTATCCTAATTGCAGCGCGGAGCGCTACCGTCTGCGAATTATATTATAAACATCACAAAATAATATTTAAATTCAGTAACCTGCTTTATTATAGAGTGGTTTTACTTCACCCGTGAAATAGATAGTAGGATTTTACGCCGTAGTACTTCGTATCAGTTTCTATTATCCTCAAAAATTAGAGCGATTACTAGCTAACCCATGAAATAGTGGATAGTACGCGCTATTAGACAATAATTCCATTGTTTTCTTTTGTTTAATTTCGACTATCACACACTAATGTGTTTCACGGGTTAACTGTAATCACTCTATCAAGGTCTAGCACTAGTGTAATAGATAGTGATAGATAGTGTTACACACTAACTAATAGTTTCTGTTTCACAGTTGAAGTAAAATCACTCTATCTAGTGTTTTCTAAAATTTCCGAGTTTTCCTATATATATAGAATGCCATTCTTACTCGTAAAGATGATTCGCATAATGTTTTCGCCAATCAAAAAAATATTGAAAGCAAACTTCATTTCAGAAAGCGCCATTTAACTTAATTATATTACTAGCGTGCCTTTACCGTGATTATTGGCTTCACGAAGAAAGCATTCGAATAAGTTTGATCGCAATTTGTCTTTACACAGGAATAAGGACAACGGATTCTCTCAGTTGAAAGTTTTATTCAATTGTCTATTAGTTTAGTCTCAAGAGCAAAAGGCGTTAAATTATTGCATCGAGGAAACTGTCGGCAATGCAAGCAAACTTGTTTAGCACATGTCGAAGAATTTCTCGTGTGGCCGAGTAAATATTTCTCAAAATCCACTGAAAACACAAAGAAACAGTCTATGAAATTTTCTTAGATGTAAATAGACATTCAAAAATGTTATTTTCATTACCGCAGTTTTCCAGGAATGCTTGAAAATTCTTAGTAAAGTCTGCCGCTTCGCGCTTCGAGGTGAATTCTGAAGGAAGGCATGTCCCGCTTTGTGATAAATGGATACTGATCCTCACAGGAAGATTCCATCACTTTCAGCTCTCTAACCGCCATTTCAAAGGCATACAAATTGTCTTAAGGACTTTTTCTTTCCATTTCGACGTCTTAAAAGGCGTGCTTACATTTTGGTAATGGAAAATAAACGTCTGAAAAATTGAAGTGTAAGGTACAGAAGAGGCCATATCATATTTGTTTGAAATCTGATTCGTCTTCTCCGAGTGACAAACCGGTTCTCTCTAGTCCCCCTAAATCCCAGACATGTGCGCAGTAGACGGATTCTGATTGGTTTAGCCTTCCTGAAGCCTTTTATAACAATAGGGAACAAACATAACTTTCTACGGGAGGCAGGGGCGAGTTCGCGTACACTTAAAAATGCGTGCATAAATTTACATGCACGAATGTGACAAAAACACGAAGAAACGGAGCCCATTTTATACCCCATGCGCTTACTGCGCATGAGTAAAAAGGTATTTAGTTTCCCAAGTTTTACAGTCAAAATACTCAGCGCGTTCCGCTTATTATTTGGAAATGACGTTCATTAATCGGGAACGGATTGCATTATTGAAATCAAAATTCAGGTTTTCAATTTATTATTGGAATCTTCTAACGGTAGCCTCATTCGAAATAGCGAATGCTGATTGGTTTGTTATTGACATCAGGCGAATGTGCACGTGCAAAGCAGGCAACAGCTGGCGGCTTGACACATCTGACCTATTTCGGTTTGCTCAACAAAAACAGTCATCACTGAGTTTTTTTTTTTTTTTTTGACGTAAAGAAGCTTTAATTTGCATTTACAAAACTCGGAAGAAGAATTCTTAAAATGTTAGTGCGCTGGTACTGAAAGAGAAATGTTCACCGAAAGTGAAGAAAATTTCCTATGAAGTCCAAGCGACTGAATTCTCTGAAACCAACCGCGGCCAACGTTTGCGTATTTCGCCTGTGAACTTTTGACCGATGTCAGTAAATAAATCAATCAACATTCGTTATTTCGAATGAGGCTACCATTGGAAGATTCCAATAATCAATTTAAGGTGTTTCCCTCCAGTTTCCATGTAGCCGCACCGACCATTTTTAAGCGGCCGTTTAACTAACTTTCCTTTATTGAATTAGTATGAAACTTACACAAAATGTTGTGCTTAGTTTGAAGTTTATATGATTGTAACAATTTTGTAAATCGGATTTAAAATTGCGGAGATAAACGGGAAACATTGAAATCACTTGAGTCTAAATTCCGAGCGATTGCGATGGCATCTAGAAAAATCAAAACTGTTACGATAAACTATGACATATGGCAAACAAAATATCTAAAAATTAGAAACTTTTGTCGAGCCGATTTTGAGTAAATCAGAAAAACATTTCGAACTTGTGATTTTGCATGTGTATGAGCACATCTACAAAATCCTCAATTAAGCTTATAAAAGTTTAATTTCTCAATCTCAAATTTACGTCAAAATGTGTGTTTATAGTATGAGATGAAACTATGAAAGTTTGAAAGCGTTTCTCGTTTTATTTTTGGAGATTCGATTTTCTATAGGAAACCATAGTTTTTTGACTGAGTCCTTGATATTGTAGTTTTAGCGCTTTTCTATATATTTCAAAAACCGCGAGATAGATTTTTTTCAAACTTTTATAGTCGTTTCTTTATAATATGAACAGCATTATCTCGAAGTTTCATCTTGATTGAAACATTGCAACATGGTCAAATAAAATAATAAAGTTCACCCAAAACGCGATTGAGACTTTGTGTTTTGATTGCACGGTTGAAGGCGCGCAAAGACGCTTTAATTAATTAATTCAGGTGAAGCGCAACGCATTTCTGCGTGACCATCATGTTTTGCGGAGTAATGTTTAGGGGCTGTGTTCCACGTTATTTTTATCATTCCCACGAATTTCAGTGGGACGTTTATTTGAAAGCAGTTTTTTTTATTCGCATTTGACGTGCACTAGACACTCTCGACATTTTGAATTGTAGGGAAAAGAAAGAAGTCAACTCGATTTGCATAATTCTCAACACGCAGAAATGCGTTACACTTCATTTGAATTAATTGAAGCGTCTTTGCGACGTGCGCCTTCAACCGTGCAATCAAAGCACAACTTCTCAATCGCGTTTTAGGTGAACTTTATTATTTTATTTGACCATGTTGCAATGTTTCAATCAAGATGAAACTTCGAGACAATGTTGTTCATATTATAAAGAAACGACTATAAAAGTTTTAAAAAAATCTATCTCGCGGTTTTTGAAATATGTAGAAATGTGCTAAAACTACAATATCAAGAACTCAGTCAAAAAACTACGGTTTCCTATAGAAAATCGAATCTCCAAAACTAAAACGAGAAACGCTTTCAAACTTTCATAGTTTCATCTCATACTATAAACACACATTTTGACGTAAATTTGAGATTGAGAAATTAAACTTTTATAAGCTTAATTGAGGATTTTGTAGATGTGCTCATACACATGCAAAATCACAAGTTCGATATGTTTTTCTGATTTACTCAAAATCGGCTCGACAAAAGTTTCTAATTTTTAGATATTTTGTTTGCCATATGTCATAGTTTATCGTAATAGTTTTGATTTTTCTAGATGCCATCGCAATCGCTCGGAATTTAGACTCAAGTGATTTCAATGTTTCTCGTTTATCTCCGCAATTTTAAATCCGATCTACAAAATTGTTACACTGTTATAAACTTCAAACTTTGTACAATACTTTGTGTAAGTTTCATACTAATTCAATAAAGGAAAATTAGTTAAACGGCCGATTAAAAATGGTCGGTGCGGCTGCACGGAAACTGGAGGGAAACACCTTAAAACCCGAATTTTTTACTGTAACTCATGCGTCTGATAGCCTCTTCATTTTCTTCACATAGATTTTCAATTGAACTACGGCTCATTGCAAAACATCAGTTTTTGTTACGGTATAAAAACAAACTGAGTCAATAATAAAGATTTTTTTTTTTTGTATTTAGACCTAAATCTGCCACCTGACCTGTATAACTAATCGTAGTCAATCATTCCGATAAGTTAACGTTTTGAGGCTTAGTATTTAGGTCACAGCTGGATGAGCCTTCAATTTTCCACTGTAAAGGTTGCTTACAGAAGAACTCTTTATAGTTAATTTATCTATGCAGGACTTTGCAGGTATAAAAGTAATGTTTGACTTGAAGAAGGAGGAGATGCAATTTTTTGTTTAAGTTAACTACTAATCGAAGGGATGCAGGTAATTTGTTTAGGAGTACCTCGTACGGAGTGAATGTATATTTTGTTCCATGGAGCGTGTAAACCATTGTGAAAAAAGCATCAAGAAGATACAAAATGTTTGGACATTCTAAGAAGGTATGCTCTATAGAATCAGGTCCATTACACATTTCACAGTTTTCGTCGTTCGCAATTCCGAACCTTAATTCCCTTTTTGTTACAAGAACACGATGGGGCAATTTAAAAGAAAAATGCCGAAGTTTATTGTTAGACGTGATATGGTAGGAGTTTCTAAAATAGAAGATTTCCATTGATTCGAGAAATTAAGGATCATGATTTCTCTTCCTGAGTTCAATGCAGTCGGTACATTGCGGACTTTTCCATAAACAATTGATAAAATTGTAAATTAGAGCGAATTTTTTCCAGAAAAAAATAGCGATTTACTTCAGAAATTAAGAATGCGTTCATCGATAATTAATTATTATTTTCAGTATTATTTTGCTGGACAGCATTAAATTTAAGTGTATTTAGAATTGCAGACTGAGGTGATTTAATAATATTATAAGTAGTTTGTTAAAATATTATATTTCTCTTTGATTTGTTATTTATTTTATTTTTCTTTTAAAATTATCTAAAAGCCACTGCGGAGAACCACCGACAGCTAAAATCTAAATTCTGATTGTCCAGGTTGGCGCCTGTAGAAAGGGCTATGACCAACGCCCATGCACGCATCACTAGTCAAACGTGTTGGGACACTTAACTTCTCACCTACAAATAACATCTGTTTTTGCCGTTTTCCTCCATTTGTTTCCCGTATGGTCGACCTGTGCTTGCGAATACCTTTCAAAATGGCCTTATAAAGGATTTGGACTTAAAATTGTTAATGAAATGTCTCACCGTTCCAATGGCGCATAAAATACTGTTCCTCATGATAGACGCCATGTGATCCATGAACTCTTTGGAGGTGGCCCAGGGATCCATGCAAGTTGTTTTGATGTATTTCACAGGGCTGTCGTCGCTAGAGTCCAGCTAAAATTAGTAAGTTAAAACAGAAAAATAAGTCAATCAAATGTCAACTGAGCCATCAAACTGATTGTAAAAACAACAATTTTCATTGAATCGTCTGGCCAGTATACCTTATGCATGCACACAGCTATTTCACCTGGTTAGTGGCAATCATGGACAGCTGTTTGGTCCTTGTTAAGACAGCGTGGCATAGCCGTCGCATCTATGCGACCCGAAAGCCGTTTTCAGGTGCCCTTTACTGCCAATGCGGATGCAAAGTACCCCTTCAAGCGCCAGCTCAACACTAGCAAAAATGAATGTCAATGGATCTATATAAAATTTTAACACTCGGTCGTACAAGGGGAGGGGGGGGATTAAGATTAGCACATGCCGTTTTCAGCAGCTGTTCGTTTATCCTTGAGACACATTTTGGTAAAGTTTGGCGACAATCTGTTGCTATGGAAACGAGATATGACGTCATGAGTAACATGTGGTCAAGCCATTTTTGAATAAAAATGCGTGTTTTTTACCTTTTTTCAGTGAAAAACCATATAAAATGCCACCAAAAGCATCAAAATGTTTAATTGTATGTTATTTTGTAACTCTAGGAAACATTGCAATTTCCTCATTTTTCCAAAAATTTTGAAGCTTTAGTAAAATCCAAGATGGTGGCCATCTTGGCGGCCATTTTGGATGACGGCACGGACCCTAGCAGCGCCACAACCCATAATACTTACCCTATCTTGTAGAGCACATCGCGGGCTATATATTAGATGTAAAATATTTCCGAAATATTGCAACATCGCAAACCTCCCCCCCCCGGGGGGGGGGAGGATTGCAACAGTCCCCTCCCCTTGTACCACGATGGGGGTATAAGTTTGCGTGTACGTCCGACGGTTCAATACTGATCATGGGCGTGTATCAAGTGAAACTGAATCCGTACTATGCAATGTTCACATGCCTGATTTCAGTCTCCGGATTTTTTTTTAATGAACGTTTAGCGTGAATTCGCTGTTTTCATGTTTGCTAACCTCTTTTAAAGCTAAGACAAGAGAAATTAAAATATCGATTGCCATCAAGCTAAGTTAGCAAAATAACTTGGCCATCACGAAAATGGAAGGTGTACAGAAGAATGTAATGGAAGATTATTGATTTATAAATCCAACGACTAATTAAGGCATAGCTGGACATACAGCTTAATCTTGTGTAAGCTCAACTTACCCCAGCTTGATTCTCAGACGGTCCCCGCCGATGTCGCTCGCACTCACTCCTTTCTCTCCACGTCTGATGACCTTTGTTTAAGTGCATGTTCTTGACGTCATCTGACCTTTGAATATTTCCACAAATCCGAGTGGTTGTTAGACGGTTTTTCTCCATCAGGAATTTCAAGAATGTGACTGAACAAGCCATCATCAGACGGGGAGAGAAAGAAGTGAGTGCGAGCGACCGCGGACCGTGTGAGAATCAAGCTAAACTTACCCCTAATCTCCTCTTGAAATTCCTTGCTACTCCGGCGCTGTGCACATGGGACATAAAACTTGAAGCTGTAACAACCATTGGTATGCGATGCGCGGTATGTTCGCCTGATATGTGGCTGAGACTTTTGAAAATCGCTGTGTTGATTGCATTGCACAGTTCAACGCTTTGGTTTCCTTTCAAGTTCACAGCGAAACACGGTATCAAAGTGTCGGGACCGACTTCTTTGAGGTATAGCTTAGCTTCTACATCCTAAACACAACAGAACGTCTGTGACATAATAGGTTACGTTATTGCGACCTGTTTATAGGACCTTCGATCAATCAGTCAATCAATCAAATACCTAATCATTCAATTAATACGTCAGTAGGTCAGTCACTTATACAATCAATAAATTAATCAACTAACGAGTCAATCAGTCAGTCAAGCAGTCGATCACTGTATCGACAAATTGGTTAATTAATCTTAACAAGTGCTATACTGGGCCTCGCGGGCACCAGCTGGTCATAACGAAATACAACAACGTGGCAGTTTCGTACCATAACAATTGTACCATAACAGCAATTTAGTGCTAGCGGATCAACAGTTACCTGTGCAATTTCTTCGTTGCTTTTCCCTAGAATCCGTTCCCTGATGAATTTGATCTGTTCTTTTTCCGACCAATTTTTACATTTTGAGAGAGGTTGCGTTGTTTTAATGACAAAGATGTCGTCCTCGTCGGCCAATGCGACCCACTGGCAGTACAAAATCTTCGAGGTGAACATGCACTCAGCCAGAATACGACCGTAGCCGTTCTTATGAAGACCAATAACCTAGAACATCCGAAATAAGACAAAGTATTAGTTTAGTAATACTCGGTTGGTACGCAAAAAGAGAAGTGTTCAATCTGCTCCACATGTTACTTAAAAAAAACACAAGATATTCTTTTCTAGTACCGTTTACTAAACTTGTTTGACCCAGAAAATGTGAGATTTTACAAGTTAGTCTACCCTGAGTGCGCGCCACCGTACCAATTCAACTTCATGTTAGCATACACCAGCTTGAAATTTCTAAGTCTACTCATATGCCAAGCTTTATTTTAGAAAACCATACCGCTCCGAGGAAGCGTCTGGAAGTATGTTTCTCCTGTTTTTTTTTTTGTCTAAAGTACACAATATAAAGACAAAAGAGCTATCGCTAGTCTCATTTCTCTTCCCCTCGCTCTCTTCCCCTTTTCTCTCTTTCGTGTGAGTTCAGGCTGATCGGGGTCATAAAACATTTGTGTGAGAGTAGTTGCAGTGAAATTGCTGTAATTTTCGTCAACTAAAAACCATACCACTCCGAAGAAGCGTCTGGAAGTATGTTTCTCCTCGTTTTTTTGTCTAAAGTACAATATATAAAGACAAAAGAGCTATCGCTAGTCTTTTTTCTCTTCCCCTCGCTCTCTATATCTCTTTTCTCTCTCTTGTTGGAGTTTCAGACCGATCGGGGTCATAAAACTTTTGTGAGGGCGTAGTTGTAATGAAATTGCTGTAATTTTCATCAACTACGTTTTAAAAAAACATCAGTTATATACATTTTATTTGCACAAACACGTGCTTTTAAGAGATGTAAAAGCCGGATAGGTCTTAAAACGACTCAGATGTGGAGAGGGTATGTAAGCCTAGTTTAGGGGACTGAAGAACACTACTGGTAAGGCACCGAACCCCCTTATACATGTTTAAGAACGAGATTTTTCCACTAGATGATATGGGTCCCTAAAATATGTTTTACAATATTAAGTGGAACGAAGGACCAGGGCGTGGATCGAAGCAAGTTCCCTGGATTACAACAACAAGCAGGTTCTTCAGTCTGCTATTGAAGACTGTGATGCTGAATGGAGCATCATCAGCGGTGTTTGTGTTAATGAATCTTTTGAACTCGAAGTGGTTCTGAAAAGACAAACAAATGATTACCCTGTTTGCCATCATAACTCCTACAGCAGATGCTCCGGGTTTGGATCCCTCGATACCAAAGTCACTGAGTATCATCGGCCCATGGAAATAAGGCACTTTAGTAGTAATTGACAGAAATGAGTTCATCCTTCTGTCTCTGTAACAAATTGCCCCGCCAGGGTACGGACAGAAGCCAGATTTGTGAGGGTCAACGGTGATAGTATCACAATGAGAGAGAGCTGACAACTGCTCGTGAACGTAGGTACTCAAGTACATTTCCGGGACGAAACATGTTTCTTTGGCTGTTGGCATCTGACTGCCCTCGGGCTGCTCACGCAACATGCTGCAGAAATATCCTCCATAGGCCGCATCCGCGTGAATACTGAAGTTAAGGCCCTTGTTATTAAATACAGAATTAAGAGTTTTAATGGAGACAGTTCTTCAAAGTACTCAGTAGAAGACGAAGAAGAAGAAAAAGAAAAAGACAAAGAAGAAGAAGATGATGAAGAAAAAGAAAAAAGAAGAGGAAGCCGGTTGAATTACACAAAAGGCATCAGTTAAACTTCGACATTTCCTTACCTTCGTTCTAAATTTGTCGCGCAAGTCTAAAATTGCAGTCACTGGATCCACGGCGCTTTGTTCTGTTGTTCCTGTGACAGCAACCACTGTAATGACTGGAATTTCTTGATCCATTTTTTGCTGTAAAGTGCGGTTCAGTTCTAAAGGTCGGCAGCATAAAAAATGTTAGCTGGAATCGTATTCTTTTCTTAATCTTATTCTTGTGATCAGTTCATGAAAAAATGAAAAGCTAAACCCCGTGTCTAATTATTTCGCAATCCTTTACTTTCGTCATGTACCTGTACGTTTGCTAACATTTTGGGGAAAAATCATTTGAGGTGATTGATATGAATGCAAGTGTTTTTACCCAAACATACACCGCTATCGTCCATTGCAGGAAGAAAAGCTCTTGAAACTCCTCCTTGCAACAATATATTTAGACAGGAGCACGCGTGAAAATCAAAATATCTTTTAAGCTATATGTGGATAATTAGGCAAATACAAGTACCAACCCCTTGGATCCATCCGTGAGTTTTCATCAACTCTTACTGAAAAAAGGCTCTCTCGACCAAGTCCAAGAATAGTGGCTGCTTTCGTGAACGAAATATGCATGGTGCTTGGCACAATAATACACGGACTCTGGGTCAGCATATGGCGCCGTACAAACTCCTGCGCTCCAATGGACTCGTAAAGATACTTTGACATGATCTCCATAAATTCCGGATGACCCAATTTTGTCAAACCTTGCACATCAGAGGGCATCCTTATGATAGTGTCAACATCAAGGTTGAGAAGTTCCCACTGTGACGCGCTCACTACTTCTGCTTCTTCTCCTCTTTGAGGGAATAAAACCTAATTGCGGTACAAATAAGGCAGTAAATACTTATTATTCAGTTTTTGGTTGAACTTTTGTTAAAAAAAGAAAGCTCCATTTATCTCCTCACCGAATGTCTCAGCTTACCTTTTCTTTCATTATTAACGTCAGATATCCTTGCCAAACAATAATAATAAGTAAAAGAACCCCAAAGTTTTCCCAAACCGACGTTTCGGCTCATCCAGCATTCGTAAACACAACGACCGTAATGGCGGACTGACGGTTTACTCCCATTTACTCCATGTATGCTATTACCGAAGTGTAACATATCAACAAATTCAAAACAAAAAATGAAAACAAACCCCCAGATTGCGCAGTACAGACTGTAATTCAGCTTTAACTGTGACTGTCGCAGTTATGTGGAAAACAAACTCGCACTTGACGTGTAGTAATGTGCTGGACGGGTTGACGCAAACCGATTCGGCAAAAACCATCCCGTCATGCATCTTTAGCTTCAATTCAAGACAGGAACATTTTCATACTTTTGCAATCACTGACCAAACATAGCTAGCGCCAGGGAGAGTTAGGTCGGCCGGGCTGGAGACGGTCCCAGTCATTCGTGTTCGATAAGTGTATGATCATAGAAATACTGCTGTGTCTGCAATCAGTGCACTAGAAAATCCTTCCTTACATAATAGATTAACATACTTTCACTTAAATAAAGAAACATTGTTGAGTTTAAATCATAAAAGCCATGAACAATACGGCACAATGGAATCAGTCTACGAACAAGACATTTTAAATTAGTTCGTTTGCTGTTTCTATGCATTAATCTTGAAGATTATTTTAGATGCCTGTGTTAAAATAATGTCCGCTCTATCTGACCGGAAAGACGTTAACTTTATTCAACTTCCAAACACCATTTAAATGGAACATTTAAACAGTAAGTAACGATACAATTGGACGACATTTTTCTCTGTTTTTCAAAAAAGGTACAATTAAAAAAAAATAACTCGTAATACATTGAATGTCACAACGCAACCCACCTTATAACCTCGCGCATCAAAAAGCCTGCCGTCGTTCAACAAAGCTTCTTGTAATCCCAGTGGGAAGTATTTCACATTTCTTCCTGCCCAAATTGCTTCAATGTTGGAGACAGAGCCACCAGCGGTAAGATGTCCCATGCATTTGTCTCTGTCATATCCCATCATGACACACAAGTCTTTTCCGACTTCCATTTCGTACCTGCTCGTAACAGGGGAAGCCTCCGATACACAATTGTTTTGATTGAACAGCATGGCAGACATATAGCCAAGGTTCGCTGACAAGGCTGTTTCCCAAAGAATGTGTCCCTAAAGCAAATAAAAGCATAAGCATATTTAAAGCACAAGCCGTAACCACAGCAAAAATCCAAGAGGTAGGGGCGAAGGTTGTTCCCTTGCAACACGGCTGGGGTGCAACTTTGCCTGAACGTCCAAGGATTTACTTTTTTTTACGCTTATTAATGCTTGCGTCCGTGCCCTCCACTACGGTGAACTCTTCAGCAGAAGGATCCAAGGATACGACGCCACCACGTGAATTTGTAGATAAGTATAATAAAAAAAACCGATGGGGCGAACTTCTTACTGGTCCTGACTGGTTTTTACGTTTCGGCCTTCGGCCTTCTTCATTCCGACAGTGACCTATATGATTATTCGGGGGCCCTCGATAGGGAGTTTTCTTTGTTTCAATCATTAATTAAGGTTTTTATTACATCATGTATGTTATTTTTAGCGTTAAATTTTTCCTTGTTATTTAGTTCTTTTGTTATGTTACGTAACCTCGTTTTCCTTTGTTTTTGTAGCTTAATGTATATAAGTCACAACTTGTATAACTTAATCATTGTACATAGTTTTTAGTTTTTAATTCTTTGTAATTTCTGAAGAAGGCCGAAGGCCGAAACGTAAAAACCAGTCAGGACCAGTAAGAAGTTCGCCCCATCGGTTTTTTATGTACTTATCTACAAATACACGTGGTGGCGTAGTATCCTCGGTACCTTCTGCTGAAGAGTTCACGTTTGTGTAAACCTTTTTGTTAACCCTCGGACGTACACGCAAACGTATACCCGAACCGTGCTACAAGGGGGGGGGGGGGGAGGGGGGGGTTGTTGCACCCCCCCCTTGGGTTTTTGCTGTGTTGCGATATTTTGGAAATATTTCACATCTAATAGATAGCCCGCGATGTGCTCTACAAGATAAGGTAAATATTATGGGTTGGAGCGCTACTGGGGTCCGTGACGTCATCCAAAATGGCCGCCAAGACGGCCGCCATCTTGGATTTTACTAAAAATTCAAATTTATCAGAAAAATGCGGAAACTGCAAATATTGTTTGCTAGAGTTGCAAAATAACATACAATTAAACATTTGGATGCTTTTGGTAGCATTTTATATGTTTTTTCGCTGAAAAAAGGTGAAAAACACGCTTTTTTCTTAAAAAATGGGTTGACCACATGTTACTTATGACGTCATATCTCGTTACCATAGCAATCGGTTGTCGCCAGACTTTACCAAAATGTGTCTTAAGGATAAATGAACAGCTACTGAAAACGGCATGTGCTAATCTTAAATGATCTTGAAAATATCGGGGAACAACATTAAGGGGGTGGGGGGTGGCAACCACCCCCCCCCCCTTGTAAGTCCGAGGGTTAAACCTCATTTGACAGCCTGTGAACTCGAGTACATCTGAGCGACTAGATTAAACTAGTCGAAAAATTGATCTCGACAAGCTCTCGAATAAAATTAAACAGTTGTTTGCTAGTCACTGGGGGTTGCCCGCCATTGCAACATGATCATAACTTTGTTTCTTTGGACTGCAGTTCGTAGGCAACATGGCGGAAGGAGACCGACATCTACAATTACTTACAACTTCGATCAATCAACTCAGAAGTAAGAGACCTGGATGCTTTGAGATATTATTGCGACTGATTACCTTGTATCTCGAACTGAAGAATGGAACAGAATTCTTTAATTCATTTTGTAATTTGTCCATCTCAGACTTTAACTTCTCCATGGCTTTGCTAAAGGATCCTGCGTCACGAAGATCGTCCGTGACGTAAGGTGGATCACAGGGAAAATAGCTGAAAATATAAGTGTAATTGTCATAGTTGTCAAGAGTGATTCTCGTTCTTCTCTTCTCTTCACGACATTATTTTGTCGAGGTATCTTTAAAAAGCAAAAAAAAAAAAAAAATTCAACTAGACAAAGATCGAACCGTACACTCAGTGAAACCTGCATTAAGAGGACCCAATATTAAGCGGACACCAGCTGCTTGGGTCCCTAAATTTTATTCCCATATTTACTGTAAAACGAACCTGTATTCAGCGGACCCATCTATTACGCGGACACTACCGAGGGTCCAGCGAGTGTCCGCTTAATACAGGTTTCACTGTATACAAGTTCTATACAAACCATTAACGCTTTTAAGCGGTCAATAGCGAGTGTCCCGCGGGGGTCGCTTAATACAGGTTTCACATGTATGCAACTATACAAGCTGATTAACGCTTAGTTGTATTTAAAGGTACGTAAACTACAGTAGTCAAGCCCCGCCTTCCAAAGATCCCACTAAGGGTGGGTTCGTCTGAATTTTGATCATTTTCTCTTAGGAAGTGAGTAGTCGAGTGCGGCACACGATCACAGTGTATCGCCTCGACAATGCTTATTGATTGACACTGACAGTTAGAACATTAATCGGTGTGACTTAAACTCACAGGTAGGTATAAGTATCAAGATTACCAGATAGGCTAGCCGCTTCACAGCAGAGTTCTCAAGTTATAGTTAATTGTGTGGACCCATTTGGGTTTATTCAAAAATCCGACCAATTAATTTCACAATTTTTAATGGACCATTTAACTGACCGAAACAAACAACGTTCCAAACGCGCAGTGAATAAACACAAGACAGATAATTGAGAAAACTTCTCTCCTCGCGTGCGCCTACAAGCTGTGCCACTTGCCGTGGGACGAAAGTCACATAGATTTACCCATTTGTTATAACTATGATGCTCCGTTATCGCGGCCTTGAACCGTGAAGCAGCTCCGCTAAAAGTATATACGTGATAAACCACCGTGCGCCTAGTATGCGCTTTAAAAGTGCCTTACCTGTGACGAAATCCGATATGAGAATCGACAGCCTGCGTCAAAAGATCCCGAAACACATCTCCATTTTCTGCTTTGGGCCCCAGAAACCAAGCACCAAGGGCTGACCACTGTTTTTGCTTGTCGACCATGTGATTTCCTTTGGCAAATACGTTTCGCTGCTGCAACACAAGCCAGAGCAGAGGGTCGATTTTATTATAGAAGCAAAGACTGATACAACGTAGATACAAATTTAAAAGGTTGGGTGTACTATATTTCGACTGGCCAGACCAGCCTTCTTTAGGTTGGTATCCCTGTGGACGAGCTCGGTTGTACTATATTTCGACTGGCCAAACCAGCCTTCTTTAGGTTGCTACTCTGTGGACGAGGTCGGTTGTACTATATTTCGACTGACCAAACCCGCCTTGTTTAGGTTGGTACCCTGTGGACGAGGTCGGTTGTACTATATTTCGACTGGCCAAACCAGCCTTCTTTAGTTGGTATCCCTGTGGACGAGGTTGGTTGTACTATATCTCGGCTGCCCAAACCGGCCTTCTTCAGGTACAATGAGGTCAATTTTACATTGGTTTGTTTTATAAGCAGATGAATGACATAAGGTTTACGTTACAACGGAAATACGTAGGACCGGAAAATCGAAGTTACAGCCGACATTTACGATTTTGCTAGACGAGTCTTTAACGATGACAGAACTAATAACTCCAACGCTACAGAATAGGACACTCCTTTCCGTAACAACAGTACTTAGAAAAGCGCTTGGAACCATCCCATCGACAGAGAACGAGCTCTAAATACCTTTTTAGACGCTGTTAAACTTGACATAACTACCTGTAAACGTAACAAAATACGTAACAACCTTACTTCTACAGAACGACAGGCCATAAGCCAACTTAAGCAACGTCAAGACATCATTGTAAAACCCGCTGACATAGGTTGTTGTACTGTTGTTATGGACGAGTCTTGGTACGCAGACGAATGCAACAGACAACTTAATGACGCTAAATTCAACGAAAATGAAAAATTTCAACATAGGTCACCTAGCAAATTTTTGAGATAAAGAGGAATGTTTTATGCACGATTTATTTCCGGTTCGCGCGATTTTACGCAGTATTTTCATTTCCGGTGAGCTGCGCGTGCTACTTTATGAAAGGAAAATCATCTGACGCGTGCGTCAATGAATGACGAGTACACGTCGCGCGCGCACGCAGCTAAAAACCCTTTCTAGCCTCCTTAAGGACGATGCCTCCTATTGTTATTGCGCATACGTTCTGCGCATTGCGCGATAGTCGTGTGAGGCATATGTATAAAGTCTAATAAATTTCCGCCCACTTTTCATGTCAAACTATCAACTCCCTGGCTCGGTTTCTAAACTTACGAGATAAATTAAGTTCTCAAAAATCTATGAAAATGTGTTTATAGACCTTCTGCAGTTTAAAAGTGATAAATTCTTTCTCTTTTTTGCAAACGACAGAGCCTCGGTTATGAAACTATTTCAGCTATTACGCAATGCCGCCTCGATCAGCAGAACGTTTTTCCTTTCTTTACGAAGATTGTTTACATTAGCTCCTTTTCTCCTTTCAAAATTTGAACACCGAAAACTCCAAGTCAAACTAGACTAGTGTTTTTTTTTACATAAAAACAAGCATTATCTTAGTATAAAATCCAAGGAAAGGCCGGCATGTTGTTATTTCCAGTCAGTACAAGTTTTGTTTTGGCTGCCAAACTCGCGTTGTTTGAAATTCTTGTTTACCTCTGGCCATTTTTGTGAATAAAAAAAGTCTATAACAAAAGCAGAAAAACAACTGTTCCAGTTGAATCAAACAAACGTCGAAAAGGAGAATAGAGATGAGCAAAGTGTTTTCAAAAGGACCGTTTTTGACAATTGATGAAGATATAAAAACAAGGTTGAAGCCAGCAACTAAAGCAGGCTAAAGAAAACTGGCCGCTTGAAAGCCGGGAAACATCCGATTAAAGTCTTCCCTCCCTCGATTACTGGCAAGCATGGTTTTCAAGTTAGTGTAATCTTTTGTAAACACATTCGCGCATTTAGGTACAATTGATTTCCTTTATTCTCTGTTATAGGCAAGTGATGTTTTTCGAAGTCGCATCGTGTCAGTTCTCAACTTCTTTGCATTAGAGCAAATTTTGATTAGGCGAAAAACGTGTCATCATAAACTGAAAAGAAATCTTATCTTTTTAGATCAAATAAAGCCGTAGACTTCTGCAAAAAGAGTGTTTTATTATTTCACGATTCTTTTGAAATTAACCCTATTCGGCCTGGGGGCGGGGGGGCCGTATAACTAATTACCTAATAACTACGTCATATGACGTCATCGCTCCATTGTGCGGACCGCAAAGGAGACAGTTTTGGACGTACTATTTGCCCTCTAGGTTTCATTATCATAGCCTTAATGTTCTTCAAGTTACGAGGGAGGGGGAGGGGGGGGGGGGGGGGGGCACAGTGTGCACCCCCTGGGCACAGAAACTCAAAAAAACCCAGGCTGAATAGGGTTAAAGTGTACCGACCAATTTTTTCCAAATTTATCAGTTAATCCATATATGAAAACTACAGCTTAACAAGAAAATATAAAACACGCGGCCAAATGAAATCAAGCTTACAAAACTCAAGCACTTTTCGAAAAATATTTCTTACATTTTGTCTCCAAATAACCTCTAAAAGACTAACCTGCCAATCTAGAGTTTTTCGGCAGCCGACCAGTCACCTCGATATAGCACGGATGTTTTCAAGTTGGTATGGATCGGAAGAAGACGCACACAATGTAAAGTTCTTGTGCACGAAGGAACATAAGCTTAAATCCGTAGATCCACTGTCGTGAATATCACATTGGAAAACAGTGGGAGTCGTACAGACATGTCACTACTTTGTAACCATCGCTGTAGACAAGGAAGAAGCTGATGAGAGGCCTGCCACAACATGTTTTATTTGTAAAAAGCAGCTTTCTATGCATTTGTAAATGTTCATCACATAACAAGCACATTTCAAAAACTATTTAATTGTAATCATGTTCATTGGCAGTTAAAAAAAAGTAACAGTTTAAAATGATAGCAAGATAACGCTATAAACGTACCTGTTTAAACATCCATGTCCAATACTGTCGACCTGATACGACCCGAAAAAATCAAAAATGAGACGAACCGTAAATTGTGGTTGTCGACGAAAATTGCATCTCATTAGAGACGCATGCCAGATGAGAGACCATGGGAACGAGGTTAACAGGTCCTCTTGAAGGTTGTCGACTCGTACGAGTCGTACGGATCGACAAAACTACTGTCGACCCGAAAGACAGACTTATCGATCCGAAAAATGCATCTCATTAAGAAGAGATGCGAGTTAGATTAATGCCGTATATGTATATTCCTCGTTCTAATCGCGAGTTACGCAAAAGGTAAATTGAGTATATGTATACTCGTTCTAAAAGCGTGTTACACGAAAGGTAAATGGAGTATATTTTCCTCGTTCTAAAAGCGTGTTACACGAAAGGTAAATGGAGTATATGTATATTCCTCGTTCTAAAAGCGTGTTACACGAAAGGTAAATGGAGTATATGTACGTTACTCGTTCTAAAAGCGTGTTACACGAAAGGTAAATGGAATATATGTAAATGGAGTATATGTATATTCCTCGTTCTAAAAGCGTGTTACACGAAAAGTAAATGGAGTATATGTATATTCCTCGTTCTAAAAGCGTGTTACACGAAAGGTAAATGGAGTATTTAACAAATTTACACCGGTTTTCCGTGGTGTGGACTCTTATTTACCACGATTTACGTCATCACATGGTCAAAATGTTGTGGACTCACGAGGCGCAGCCGAGTGAGTCAGCAACAAATTTTGACCATCACGTGATGACGTAAATCGTGGTAAATAAGAGTCCACACCACGGAAAACCGGTGGAAATCTGTTTTTTACCACAATATTTGAAAAAATAATACGGGGAAAAATCGAAGTTTCGTTACAAAACGTGACTGCCAAGAAAGCGCGAGCGTTGTCTATAACTTCCTCGCAATCTGATTGGTTTATTCTTTTCAAGCGCGCGCTTTTATAGGCATTGCATGATGTTAGCGTCAGCACCGTTGTCTGTACTCTCATTTACCACCCGCATCGACCAATCAGATTGCGAGATTACCGGCAATTGTGGTAAAAATGTATATTCCTCGTTCTAAAAGCGTGTTACAGGAAAAGTAAATGGAGTATTTAACAAATTTACACCGGTTTTCCGTGGTGTGGACTCTTATTTACCACGATTTACGTCATCACATGGTTAAAATGTCAGCAACAAGTCAGCAACAAGTCAGCAACAAATTTTGACCATGTGATGACGTAAACCGTGGTAAATAAGAGTCCACACCACGGAAAACCGGTGTAAATTTGTTTTTTACAACAATATTTAGGAAAAAATACAAGGAAAAATCGAAGTCTTGTTACAAAACGTGACAGCAAAGAAAGAGCAAGCGTTGTCTATAACTTTCTCGCAATCTAATTGTTTTTTTTTTTTCAAGCGTGCGTGATGTTAGCGTCAGCACCGTTGTCTGGACTCTCATTTACCACTCACGTCGACCAATCAGATTGCGAGTTTAGCGGAAATTGTGGTAAAAATGTATATTCCTCGTTCTAAAAGCGTGTTACACGAAAGGTAAATGGAGTATATGTATATTGCTCGTTCATGCCGACAGCTTTCCCCGTCAAAACAATCTCATTTGTCTAATTGTAAGCGATAAAAATGTTTTCGAATGCGCTGAGTCAGTCAGCTACACAATCATATACTATCAGATTCGGTCCTGATTTACTGTATTTTCCCTTAAAAAAAAGAAAAAACAATGAAACATTTAAATTACGTCATCCATGTGAACCCGCTTAATACGGACAGTTTGGTTCATATCAAGTATCCATTTGTATTAATGATTTATGGTACATTGAGCAATCAATCATTAATCATAATGGAAACTATCCGGCCGTAGATACAGCAACATGAATTCAATGTTCAAGAATGGACTGTTTTCATCATGTCCCGGCGTGGTGATAACATGAAGTTAAGTAATGTTTTGACTAGACTATTCTGTTCAATCGGCAGTCAAATGATTTAATGTAGTTGAAAGAAAACAGGACGGTTAATTTACCCTTATTAGTGTAGGTCACTAATAAGCTTAAAAGCGCTTGTTGTCTGTTGTTGTTTAGAAATGTTCCATCGCTACGACTGTGCGTGGCCATACGACGACAGTGAATCTTGATCGAATCTAAAGGTGGCTAATCTGAGACGACAAAGCTCGAAATAAAGCAGTTCTTTTGCACTCAGTTTAAGTCTTACAAAACGGGTCTGCAGGAAAATAGACTATAAACAGACTGTAATTAGCGACGAGAGGAAAACCCCACTGAGGCATGCACTGTCTGGTAAGCTAAAACGGACAAGAAGCGAGCTAGATAACTATAAAAATTTCAAGCTCACCTTTGGCCATCTCTGCCCCATTTCTAGCTACTCACGTTTACCCGTGTAAATTAAAATCAAGATTTTAGGGTGAAATTCGGCGAAAAACAAAAATATCGTTCATTTACGGAAACTGTCGAGGCGGAAAAAAATACTGTTCCCGCGCGACACGCAATTCAGTTGCAAAGCCCTGCAAGGTTGTAAAAAATTCAGTAACAATGCCGTTCTACATATACACTGTACCTTAGTAAAAAGTAGTCGCGAAGAGATGCAATTTTCCAAATTGTTACAGCGAGCAGGCCAGTCAGTATCTGCGGAACATGCAGCAATTCGATAATGTATTCCTCATTCTAAAATTCAATAATTCAATTCAATTCAATAATGTATTCCTCATTCTAAAATTCCAGAGATACAATTGGCTGCATGTGACGCTATTAGAAAGCAATTATGAACAAGCCTTGGGCATTTCGGAACTACGCTGCATGATCCATTTCTTCTCATCAAGCACCTACAGGTTGAAAATGTTTCTACATATAACACAGGCAGCCCAAGCTCACTGTATGAGCGGCCGATTGTGTTACAAAGATTCGATTTATATAGGTTTGTATGGGAACGCAACGGTTTTGCTTCAAAACTTAAAAATTCGAATCGTATGTGAATAAAATTGACTTACCCTGTTGCTGTGTTGTATTCTTTGTTGTTTGCTTGCTCCTCGGGGCGATTTAGCGCGATTTCGGCGAGTTATCGTTATTTCGGTGTTCCAGCGCTAAATCGCCCCGAGGAGCAAGCAAACAACAAATAATACAACACAGCAACAGGGTAAGTCAATTTTATTCACATAAGATTCGAATTTTTAAGTTTTGAAGCAAAACCGTTGCGTTCCCATACAAACCTATATAAATCGAATCTTTGTAACACAATCGGCCGCTCATACAGTGAGCTTGGGCTGCCTGTGCATGATTATACATTTATTCATACTCCCTGTTCATTTTTTTTCCCGAAAACCCCACATGCCACTCACTCAGATCCCACCTGCTATATGAGGTAGCTCGGACCTCCGGTTACGATAATCTAGCTTAGAATACAGCCTCCCCTTCTCCTTTACGTCTCCTCCGATAACTGTAGTCCGGAGCAACAGTTATGTATAAGTTATACGTCAATCTTTTCTCCTTGCGTGTGCGAGAACGGTTGCAGCATGCAATTCAAAAAAATTCAAAAAGAACGTTGTTGCTCTCTGTATACATGATCGAAAACAAAGAAGCTTGCGGTCAGGCACACGCATGATTTCATAAATCATTTATTGCAGCGAAACAACAGACAAACCCCTGGGCTGAAATTGGCGAATCAAACCACCTTTATCAAAGTGATATCGGCTAACAACTGTGAAAAAGGAAAGCGAGCTCCTGGATACAATTTTAAGCGACGAGCCTGTGAGATAATACCTAGGATTCTATCAGTCGAAGAAATCGACAATATAGGCAGCATTCATGGTAATCGATGATTATTTCAACATGGCGTCGTTTCCACTTGGAATAGCTTCGTTACGCGTGCTTCGGCCCCGTTCCGAAGATTTGTCGGAACTGAATCGAACAACAAATCGATAATTACAACCTACATATTTCTACCCTGGGTGCCAGAGGTTTTTATTTTTTAGTGAAAACGGCGAGTTTGAGCGGCAAAGCCGCGACTACGAGGCGCAACGCGCCGAGAAAAAATAAAAACCTCTGGGCACTCGAGTACACAACGTCATTTCCATGCGATTTGTGGATCGGATATCCTACCAAACCGGTTTTAAACCCTGGGGACCAACGCGTGTCTGTTTGTTTACATTAAATCTGGTGACAATATTCCGCGGTCGAGACAGAAATATTAAATCAAATCCACTCCAGTGGAAAAGATACATCGATGACATTTTTTCACTGTAGAGTGTTGAGAAAAAGGAGATAGAAGATTTTATTGTCCTTGCAAACAAAAATTAATCTCAGACAAAGAAGTAAACTTTCTGGATACAACCGTTTTCAATGGCGATAGATTTAACAAACAAAGAATCCTTGATATCCGCACGCAATTAATCCAGTACACCTATTTCTCTTCCTGTCACCTACCAGTGGTCAGCGAAATCGTTCAGCGAGAATACCTGCAGCTCCAAAGCACGCCACCGTGCTAGAGATAAAAATTAAATAGAGATAAAAATGTTCCTCGTTCAAACAAAACTCTAAAGGTCACACTCCACGATAACACGAATTAATAAGTCGTGTCTGGCCTGTCAACACCTCTTTTCAAGACATCCTTGCGCTGAATAAATTTCAACAGCGCTTCTTTCTGAACTGGCTTTAGTTCTCTGATATTTTAGCGTTTCTTAAAGATCGCAAAAAGCCGCAATCTCTATTTATGTCCGCCATTGTTTGCGTGGCTTCACTTTGGGAAACCGGTTTTTCACGCGCCCGTGGCGAATTGTTTTGGTCCAGCCAATCGAAGTTGCTGTTGCATCATTAACTCCCGGTAGAGTCTGGAAACAAGTAGGAGTAACCAATCAGCGACCTAGTTCAGATTCTGAACTGGATCCTCGCATGGAAATGAGGTTGTATATTCGAGTGACCAGAGGTCCGTCTCGCGAGCTTCTTCTAACCGTTTATGCGGTTAATTTCACTCATGATATTCAGAGACTGGACCTCTGGATCCAGGGTGACATATTTCAGGCTGAAACAACATATCGAGTTTCATATATATATATATATATATATATATACTATTGGCATAATTGCTTCGCTCACTGCTTGCAGTTTGAGCACTCTCGTGACTCCACAATGCAATCCAACAATGTGTAACCGTACATCCTGTGCCCAAGTTCAGGAGTTGCCATAAAGCCATTATGGTAATAACCGGGAGGGCACATTGTATACATAATTGTATATTACGCTCACTGTTCATACAGTTTGAGCACTCTATGGATTGGGTGGAGAGCCTCGTAAGAGGTGTTCACTATTGGCATCATTGCTTCGCTCACTGCTTGCAGTTTGAGCACTCTCGTGACTCCACAATGCAATCCAACAATGTGTAACCGTACATCCTGTGCCCAAGTTCAGGAGTTGCCATAAAGCCATTATGGTAATAACCGGGAGGGCACATTGTATACATAATTGTATATATATATATATATATATATATATATATATATATATATATATATATATATATATATATATATATATATATATATATTTTTATTTTTTTTTTTTTACCACAATTGCCGCTAAACTCGCAATCTGATTGGTCGACGTGAGTGGTAAAATGAGAGTCCAGACAACGGTGCTGACGCTAACATCATGTGCGCTTGAAAACAACCAATCAGATTGCGAGAAAGTTATAGACAACGCTTGCTCTTTCTTTGCTGTCACGTTTTGTAACAAGTCTTCGATTTTTCCTTGTATTTTTTTCTAAATATAGTTGTAAAAAAAAAAACAAATTTATACCGGTTTTCCGTGGTTTGGACTCTTATTTACCACGATTTATGTTGCGTCTCGTGAGTCCACAACATTTTGACCATGTGATGACGTAAATCGTGGTAAATAAGAGTCCACACCACGGAAAACCGGTGTAAATTTGTTAAATAGACAGTTAAAATGAGAACAGAAATTTTCACAACAAAGATTATGAGTGAAAAAGTGCCTCAGCCGGGAGTTGAACCCGGGTCTCCTGATGACCGGACAGATGCCTTAACCACTAGGCCACTGAGACAACCACACTTCCATGTTCCGTGTTCCGGGTTTTGACCACACTTACACAAACACAAACAACACATTTATGGCTTCATAGTGGAAAGCTCTTGGGAGACATTAATACAAATTCTGCAATTAGGATCGCGTCACTTTACCCAGTCGTTTAGCGATATATTTCAGAAATCGCTGTGAATCGCCTTCCGAACGAGAATAAGTTGGTGATCCAAAGATTATGAGACAATTATAGTTGTCCATATCTTCCTTCCCACACTATATATATTGAAAAATAGAAAGAAACTACGCTTTTATCCCTACACTGAAGCCTGTTTCTTGATTGCTCACTCTTCATTAAAATCCCCTGAAGAGTGAGCAATCACGAAACAGGCTTGTAGGGATAAAAGTGTAGTAGTTTTTTCTATTTTTCAATATATTTCGCTCTACTTTAACGTATCGAGCACTGTACTACGGAATAATTTAAACACACGTGCAACAATATATGGAAATTAAGACAATAAATTTCTCGCCGATATTTCGTCTTTATTACAAAAGACTTCGTCAGGGCAACTGACTAAGCGTGACCGACCGTCACAAGATATACACCAAGTGACGTAAGACGCGAGACAAGCACATTGATACACTGCCCAAATATGGTCAAAAAGTTATCGATATGCGTCATGTCTACATGACGTATATCCAACGATGGAGGTAAATTTCGCATTTTGACAAGAGAATGCAGAAATGACGGACCGGCCTCGATTTTTTTCTTCAAACTGTGCTTTGTTATCAACGTGTTGAAGTATAAAACTATTATAGCTCGAAAGCGCGCGTTTTTACGGCCTCGTCGGCTAAAATTAGGCGATATCACGCAAGCTTTAAACCTATATTGTGTATAAATCTTCCCGGTAAGCATTGCGGTAATTTATGCAATAAAATGGCGCCAACTGCAAGGGTTAGTGGCTAAATATGCCATAATTCAAGGTGATTTTTCTCAGAAACTTTGTCGAAAATGGTAAGTTGTTCAAGGAAATCGTGTTAAGTAATGTTTTTATAAATCGCTGAATCTGGTTTTACTTTTATGGCGATATTATGCTACGGTTGTTCGTTCTTTTGTTTCTGACCCTTCTTACGTGAATTCGACCTCCTGTATTGAACAGTCTAATTTGGAATTGCTGAATCACTTTGACAACCATCGTTTGGCGTCCATCGTTCACGTGAGCGAGTCTGAACTTATAATCAACATCAAGAAAGTTCAGAAGCAAAATAATGGTGTAGACTGTGGACTTTACGCGCTTGCCTTTACAACCAGCCTTCTGAATGGGAGGAACCCAGAAGGGCAAACGTATTCCGTTACAGACCTACGCCCACATTTGCTGCAATGCATTCAGGACGGGCACATGAAAGAGTTCCCCAACGAGACCACAACAAAGTATCAGAGAGTCAGGACTACCACCGTTAAGCTGACCGTGTACTATCACTGCCGCATGCCCTGGAGACCAGCTGACAAGAAACTGTCTCGAATGAAAATGGCCAAATGCGAGATCTGTTCGAAATGGTTCCACCAAAAATGCGAAGGCATTCCCGACAACATTTTCAGAGATGGTGCCTCATAAGTTACATATAAAGTAGAATCCCGATAACTCGAACCTCCAGAGATGAGGGAAATTAAGTTCGAGATATCAAAGGTTCGAGTTAACACGAGGGTAAATTTGCAAGCCATCTTAAGTCAAGGGAAAAAAGTTTGGTTCGAATTAATTAGCGAGAGGTTCGAGTTATCGAGGAATCTGTGGTCTCAGTGGTTTCAGATATTTCTGAAGCCACATTTACTAGAAATTTCTGAGGCCACATTAATTAGAAATCAGTAGTTTCAGAAATTTGTGACTTCAAATGGTTTTGGAAATTTCTGAAGCCACAATAATTAGAAATGGTCTCGGACATTTCTCGGAATTTGCTGTGAAATTACTGAAACTGACTTCTGAGTTGTCCACAATTAGGACATTTTATGGTTATTTAGCCGAAAGTGGATTTTACGCGGCGAAAATGATACTGTTTCGTGAAATTTCAGACGGATTTCAAAATTTCGTCAGCAAATTCAAAATATTTTCAAATTTCAGCTGGATTTCTTTAACTTTGGAATATCCCACTTGAGTGTTGAAATGTTTCCAGACAAATCCATTTTTCCTGCATATCGCAGAACTAAAAACCTCAAGGACATTTTGGCCCCCTCCAGATTTCGTAGTGTTGGAAATGTGGACCAGGTTATAGAGGAAGAGCGGGATTGCTTCAAATGTTGTAAAATGTAATTACAGACTGATCACCCGCCAAAAGATCACCCGTCAGAAGATCACCTGTCAGAGGATCACCCGTCAGAAGATCACCCGTCAGAAGATCACCCGACAGAGGATCACCCGTCAGAGGATCACCCGACAAAAGATCACCCGTCAGAAGATCACCCGTCAGAGGATCAACCGTCAGAAGATCACCCGTCAGAAAATCACACGCCAGAGGATCACCCGCCAGAGGATCACCCGTCAGAAGATCACCCGCCAGAGGATCATCCGTCAGAGGATCACCCGTCAGAAGATCACCCGCCAAAAGATCACCCGCCAGAGGATCACCCGTCAGAAGATCACCCGTCAGAAGATCACCCGTCAGAAGATCACCCATAGGCGTACGGGCCGGGGGGGCTGGGGGGGCTGCAGCCCCCCCAAATTTTGGGCAACTCAGATTTTTTGGGCAGCAAGAGAAATTTGGGCAAAGCCAGTTTTTAAAGAAGTTTGCATGTTTTTTTTCGAAGAGATATTTTTTATTTTAACCTGAAGTCGGCGTTGTCTGCTCACACTGTCTTCAGACAAAGGTCTACTCTGAGAGCAGAGCCTTATTGACTGCCATTTGTGCCTTGGAGTTCAGTTATCTTCGGACTGTGTGCTGAAAGTAATCCTGAGAAATAGTTTGTGCCGATATCATTAGGGGAAGACGGTCGACGTCATCCCTGCTCATAGCTTGCCGATATGACCATTCAGACCCTACGCCAGTGTCGGAGTAAAGAAAGTGTCAACACCGCATGGCAGATAGCAACAGCAATGGATCTCAAAATGAGGAAGTGGCTGACCAATTCTCAGTTTGACTTACGAGAAGCCAGGGCACCCAGACAAACGCCATGGCGCCGCCATCAAGCCCTTGTAGGTGCGTCCATCGACAAGGTGCTGTCCAAGCTTGAGCTCAGGTTGAGCGGAAATGACCAGGAAATACTTTGTGCTTTGGAAAATCACTGTCACAATGAAACACCTGATAAAAAAAGCTTCTCCCGCGTTGCTAAATTTTACAAAATCGACAGCGAGATTCTGGAAGCCGGGCAGAAAATGTACGGGAGTTTTCGTCGTGTGCGCGGATTAGGCTACATGACTGTTTCAGAAATGATGGAGACAATACACGAGAATGATCTATTTGATATGTTTCCAGAGTTTTCTAATGTGGTACATATCCTTGCAGTGATACCTGCTACATCGTGTTCTGCAGAACGATCATTCAGTGCGTTGCGCAGATTAAAAACTTACCTCCGCAGCACCATGGGGCAACAACGTATCAGTAACATCGCACTTATTAACACTGAAAGGGCGTATGCCAACTCTGTAGTGAACAATGACATGGATCCGTATCATTGATATCTTCGACCGTCGAAATAGCAGAGACAACTATTTCTTTTAACGTGTTTTATGAGCTCATATGATAGATTCATATGTAGGCCTATGTTAGTGTATCGTATGTCCCTCTTTTCGTTTCAACTGTTTTCTAAAAATTTGGGCAACTTGCGAGAATTTTTTGGGCAAACGGTTCATAGCCCCCCCTGGCAAAAAATTGCCCGTACGCCTATGGATCACCGTCAGAAGATCACCCGTCAGAGGATCACCTGTCAGAGGATCACCTGCCAAAATATCACCCGTCAGAAGATCACCCGCCAAAAGATCACCCGTCAGAAGATCACCCGTCAGAAGATCACCCGTCAGAAGATCACCCGTCAGAGGATCACCTGTCAGAGGATCACCTGCCAAAATATCACCCGTCAGAAGATTACCCGCCAAAAGATCACCCGCCAGAGGATCACCCGTTAGAAGATCACCCGTCAGAGGATCACCCACCAGAGGATCACCTGTCAGAGGATCACCTGCCAGAGGATCACCCGTCAGAGGATCACCCGCCAAAAGATCACCCGCCAGAGGATCACCCGCCAGAGGATCACCCGTCAGAGTATCACCCGTCAGAAGATCACCCGCCAGAGGATCACCCGCCAGAGGATCACCCGTCAGAGGATCACCCGCCAGAGGATCACCCGTCAGAGGATCACCCGTCAGAGGATCACCCGTCAGGGGATCACCTGCCAGGGGATCACCCGTCAGAGGATCACCCGTCAGAAGATCACCCGTCAGAGGATCACCTGTCAGAGGATCACCTGCCAAAATATCACCCGTCAGAAGATCACCCGCCAAAAGATCACCCGTCAGAGGATCACCCGGCAAAAGATCACCCGTCAGAAGATCACCCGTCAGAAGATCACCCGTCAGAAGATCACCCGTCAGAGGATCACCTGTCAGAGGATCACCTGCCAAAATATCACCCGTCAGAAGATTACCCGCCAAAAGATCACCCGCCAGAGGATCACCCGTTAGAAGATCACCCGTCAGAGGATCACCCTCCAGAGGATCACCTGTCAGAGGATCACCTGCCAGAGGATCACCCGTCAGAGGATCACCCGCCAAAAGATCACCCGCCAGAGGATCACCCGCCAGAGGATCACCCGTCAGAGTATCACCCGTCAGAAGATCACCCGCCAGAGGATCACCCGCCAGAGGATCACCCGTCAGAGGATCACCCGCCAGAGGATCACCCGTCAGAGGATCACCCGTCAGAGGATCACCCGTCAGAGGATCACCCGTCAGAGGATCACCTGCCAGGGGATCACCCGTCAGAGGATCACCCGTCAGAAGATCACCCGTCAGAGGATCACCCGCCAGAGGATCACCCGCCAGAGGATCACTCGTCAGAAGATCACCCGTCAGAAGATCACCCGCCAGAGGATCACCCGCCAGGGGATCACCCGTCAGAGGATCACCCGTCAGAGGATCACCCGTCAGAAGATCACCCGTCAGAGGATCACCCGCCAGAGGATCACCCGTCAGAGGATCACCCGTCAGAAGATCACCCGTCAGAGGATCATCCGCCAAAAAATTTCGCCGAAATACCTCCCTCACCTCCCATAGGCCGATGTGATTAAGCAGTTGACTTACCGTAGGTAGATGTTGCCAATTTAATGAATGTTTATGGACTAACAAGCAACGAGTTGTGAAATAAATATTAATGAGAGTTTTAGCAAATTCGGTGACCATGTGATTTTAAAACAGCTGACCTACCATAAGTAGATGTTGCCGAGAATAAACTGTTTTTGGAAACAAAGCTGCCAATTGCATAACATATATGGATAACATTGAATTTGTCACCTTTCCCTTCCAATATTTCCCATAACAAAATTAAAATCGACGCAACTGACGGAAAAAAACTTGACTTATTCGAGACTTAAGTTATAAATTTATTACTCAGTCCAGTCTTGTGTGGCGTGACTTCCAGTCAACTGATGTTTCACAATACCCGACAAACGAAGATTGTCTACGAAGATTAGCTCCGAAGATGACCTACCGCAGATCGATGTTAATTTGTCGCGACCCAACCGTCCGGGCATCGACTAGATTCCAGTTCTATTCAGAGCGAGACTGGCCCTGCCCCGCTACCAATTAATCCAACTAATCCAACTAATAGCTAGCTTTGTTAAAAATTTAAAGCGAAATAATGGCACTATTATATTCCACTTTTATTTTATTTGCTTTTGTTTTTTGTTTTTCTGTCGAAAGGATCAGTTTGCCGTTTCGTTTCTTTCACCTAATGATTGGGGTGGGGTGAGGGATTAGTCTCGAGTCTCGAGTCAGAACTGGAACTAGTCACAGCCTCGTTCCCAGGGTCTCTCATCTTCCCGCCCCCTGGAGCAGCCGATTCGCATATAATTAATCGCATATAAGCGAGTCTAATTAACATCAAATTACCGCATGCAAGCGGGCCCAATTCACCTACTGAGAAGCAACGTATTTGCTGAAAAGCTGGCGAGTTAGTTTTTATGTGGCAAATAAAAATTGCCACATACCGATAATTGTCCGTGTGGACGAGACGCCACATAAATGTGACAATCATACGACGTCATCTGTAGAACCCAGTCCTTCCGCTGTGCGAAATTATTACTGACGCAAATAGCGTTCCGCCCAGATTCTAAAAATAGAATTGGCGCGCAGCATCATGGTATTGAAATGCGTACAAACATTCAAGTACTATGCAGGAAGCTACGAAAAAAGCAGGTGCTATAAAGCACTGTTCTTGGGTACAACTCGACAATTATCACAACATGTACTGGAATCGCAAAAACTGGTGTTTCCGAGGCAGCCATTTTGAAATATTTGTCCGCACTTCGATCCCACAATGCAATGCTGCCAAATATGACGTCACCTGGGCGGAACGCTATAAACAACAAATATTTGTCGATCATCTACACGGGCAAATAAAAATTGCCACATACAGTTGCCACATAAAAATTGCTCGTGTAGACGGGGCTTTAAACTGACTTTTGTCTTTCACTTGAACATTTTACTGATAAAGTAAAAGTACTTTTTTAGAGTAAAAGAAGTAAAAAGATCATAAGGGTGTATGTCCCGAACTCGACTCGTTTGCTTCATAACTAATACCCATATCCACTACACCAACGAGGGCTAGCTGACAAAACAAGCTTCCGATTATTCATTTTATTAAGAAGTTGTTACAGCCATATTTGGAAAATAAAGATAAAAATATTAACCAATAAATTCGCTAGAACAACTTGCTTCCAAATTCGAGGGACCGAGGGGTTTCCAAATATGGTACTAAGCAAAAAATGAATATTCGGAATCTGTGAATGCGCGTCACACGTTTCAACCCACTTATGGGTTTCTGGTCGGACCTATTTTACTCGCTTGCATTGCATGCGGTAATTTTATGTTAATTAGACCCGCTTATATGCGGTTTATTATATGCGAATCGGTGCCTGGAGCGAGAGATCGCAAGAAGAGAGGCTCTGGTCTAGTCTGGTCGCGTGCGTCCCAAAATCTGGGATGCGGTCCACATCGAACTCGTCGCATGGCCTGTTTCGTCCCCCTTTCTTTACTCTCGGCACTTCGTACCTCGTCCGGAAAGCTTCAAATTCGCTTTCCGAAGATAATTGCGCCCGTGGTAATTTGGGCTGCGGAACATATTTTGTGTAACGCAATCAACCTCCAAAGTGGACAGGCTGGTGCATCTGACAGCGACGAAGAATCTCTGGCTCGGTTGCAGTGGAGATTGAAATCTCGTCAGTTTCTGCAGTGAAACAATGGCTCCAACCCTTGCATACTGGGATATTCGTGGGGTAAGCTTTTTTTTTTCAGTTTTGAGTTCGAGTTTTCTCTTTTTCAGCGTACATTATAAGCTCAAGCTTAAATGGATTTTCCACGTGTGTTCTATCTGCGAAATTTGCATAGTATCAAAACGTCCTTCTTCGATTTCTCAGCTTGCAGAGCCCATTCGTCTTTTACTCCACTACACGGGGACAGAGTTTAAAGATGAGCGTTATGAATGTGGCGATGGTAAGAAGTTTTAAATTTTTACCTTCTTTTGCGCAAAGCCGAAAACTGACAGAGAAGCCTATAGCGCGGTTCTAGTTATTAAAATAATAACTGTTTATTCACAAATTCCATTGAGAAACGTGAAAAGGAGATAAAAGAGGTTATGACTTTCAAGTTTATCTCCCTCGTTACATCACCTATTGTTATTAATGTGCCGGGGGGGGGGGGGGGGGGGGGGGGGGGGGATGTGCTGATGTGAAGGGTGCGGTTGTCAGGCAGTTTAGTCTGGGATAGGGTATAGTAATCAGAGATTTTTTGTCTAGAATAGGGTATCATTTTCTGTGAAACTGATCAGTTGCATAAAGAATTTAGTCTAGACAAGGTTTACTGGCGAATGGCATTTAAAAATCGGTATGGCGGGCATTACAGCATTTTTACTGACCCCTGGTAACTAATATCAAAGAAAGCATTAAAAAATTTGGTCTAGGTTAGGCTAGGGTTTTTCGGTGTGTAGTCTAGAATAGGGGTGTCAAATACAGCTAAAATTAATGATCTAGTATAGGTTAAGGGTCTCAGAGTCCCAGCGGCACACCCCCGCTCAAAAATTTGCAGAGTACCCCACCGGGTTAATGTGCCAACCAGAGAACTATTGGCTGTTAAAACAAATAGTTCTTTTGTTTAACAGTTGGCGAATTTAAATAACAAAACAAATTTGATGCAATGTTTGTAAACAGAGAAATATTGCTAAATTTAATATTGTCTGACTTTCACATATAAACTCCAAATTTGCATAGTCTCACTGCCTCAAACTTGTAGCTTTTCTCAAGGCGAGGGAGGGGGGGGGGGGGAGATTGCTGCAAGAGCAGTCACCTTGGTTACATGTATATGATTGCCAGAGTAAATAAATTTGGTGGCTCAGCAAGACTATACTAAATTTCAGTTTGAAAAAAAATGGTTCGATCTTGGCATTATATTCCTTGGCTGAAAATTTTTATGATAAATTCACTTTTCGTACATTCAAGTACATTACTGATGTACGAAGGTGAAATGAGTGTTGGCGGTGCTGTTGATATCCATGCTAAAGTTTAAAAAAGTTTGAGTTGATTCAAGTCATGTTTGACCATACAGTCATTTGCATGTTATTAAATATTTTAACATTTCTTGTTCAATATGAGATCCTGGCATTTGCCAAATATGAGTGCTCAGAATGCACCGGATAGCATCTCAGAGTACTTAAATTATCAAAATTTCCGAAGGGTTTTACTCCCAGATCTCTCTAGAAAGGTTCACCCAAGCGTGCCAAATGGGCGCTAACGCACTCATGATTTTTACAGCCCTTCCTTCCAAAATTCCTGAATCCACCCCTGAAGTCTTTAGGTCCATAATACGTAAAAGATGCCCAGATGCGCAGTCACTGAAATCCATGTATTGGTATTGTCACAAAATTACAGCAACAGAAAATTTTCACTGTCTTTTTCCTCAGTTTTTATGTTAATT
Source organism: Cladopsammia gracilis (assembly GCA_022457155.1). Taxonomy (NCBI): domain Eukaryota; kingdom Metazoa; phylum Cnidaria; class Anthozoa; order Scleractinia; family Dendrophylliidae; genus Cladopsammia; species Cladopsammia gracilis. The sequence continues at coordinate 1,863 of JAJGOT010000763.1, read as the reverse complement.
AGTATCCCTGTCTTGAGTAGCAAACCAAGAAAAACTTCAGGGGAATAACGACTTTAATCCTCCGCTAAACACAACAATCCAACTAAAGTGTTTACCGAGCTCACGGTTGTGTGGCCCCGCGAAAAACAAAGCCTCGGGACTCCTTGGTTTGCTTTAAAAATTGCTAAGATCCCGGATGTTGTTCCAACATGTGCGGGCACGCATGTGCCCGCGAAACATTCCGCAAGCCATGACAGTGAAAAATGACGGGTATGGGTTCTATGAGTATGGGGCTGCTGCACAGCCGGGCCTTTGGCCTGGCAAATGCTCCGCTCTTTGGCGACGCGTGTGAAGTTTGATATTTTGTTTACATATAAATATTGGCTGTCATTACGATTGAATTTTAGTATGTTTTATAAATATTTCTCCAAAACTAACCAGAACACAGAGAAAAAGTGAATCACAAATTGATATCAACATAAATTCTCACCAAAAAAATTGTAATTTCTCTTAGGGTAAAGTCCCTTGTCTTTATGAAATCTGCTTCTTTGGTTTTGATCGCCCTGCACTGATAAAAGCGTATGAATTTCCTCGAAGCAAGATTTAGTTGCTGAAAGCTCTCCTTTTTCTTCACTATAGCGGCTTTGGGTATTCTTTAAAGCTTTCTCTTTCCATTTTGAATATTTTAAATGTGAGTTATTAATCCGAAAACTACGGTTTTAAAAACCAAGCACATGCCGAGCACGGCAGCCATTTTTGTAGAATATGTTGGTGACCTGAGGACCCGGTCACTAAAATATGCGTGCATAAATTTGCATGCAAAATCATGACACACAAAAAAAAAAAAAATAATAATAATAATAATAATAATAATAGTTAAGGTAAAGTCGCACTCGGGCCACGATGGCCCACACGGCCGGAGCTTAACCCGGTTTCCATAGCATGAAGCAACTAGGAATATTGCTACTCCCCCCTAGATGGGATGCTAGTCCATCGCAGGGTTACCCCCAGCATTTTGTCGCCGGTACAAATTTATACGCCTGGGTGGAGAGAGACAGTGTGGAGTAAAGTTTCTTGTCTAAGGAAACAACACGACGGCAGAGACCAGGCTCGAACCACCGACCTTCAGGTTGAAAGTCCGACGCGCTAACCACTAAACCACAGTGCCGCCCACAATAATAAAAATAATAACAAGAAAAATGAAGCCGGAACCTTACCTCATGCGCGCCATGTGCATGGGTAATCACTTTTTTTTAGCAAATTAAGACAGTTTTAATTATTTAGTTTATTTTAACAACTAAATTCTTTACTATAATATTTAAATTTTAAATTCTAGCTCCTGACTACAGCAGGGAGTGCTGGTTTTCCGTTAAGTTTACACTGGGGTTGGATTTTCCTAATGTAAGTGCTTAACCCTTAACATGTAATTTCCAAGAGTGCAAAATATCAAAATTCAAGAAAAATCCCAAATTTCATGTTGTAAAAATGATATTGAAAAACAAATTGTACCATGCAAAAGTACTGCCGAAGAGGTTTCATTTGAATGGTCACACCATAGGATTTCATTCATCGACTCAAAAGTTAGAACAAATGGTACCATGCAAAAGTACTGCCAAAGAGGTTTCATTTGAATGGTCACACCATAGGATTTCATCCACAGACTCAAAAGTTAGAACTATTAATATTACATGTCTCCATAATTGACTCTGGGAGTAAAAGGGTCAAAGCATGTCATTAAAATTAGAGCTTTTCTGTCCAAGAAACATGCACTAGAATGTGTTACTGAAATACTCTCAAACTTCCATGTGTGACTACATGTACCTCTCTAAAATGCCTGACCACTTAAAAAAATTCCAATTTTTTCCAGTAAACTCATTAGCAACT